>CM060955.1:181854033-182131533 GCA_030765055.1 Mantis religiosa
AAAACATTTGACTATCACTTAAAGTCTAGTGTATTCCCTTGTAACTACAATAAGATAATGTTTATCTTGAAGTAGATAGAGCAATAAGTGTTTGTACAAGAGTAGAGAAGGTCATGTATACATCACATAACGACCAAAACATTTGACTATCACTTAAAGTCTACTGTATTCCCTTGTAACTACAATAAGATAATGTTTATCTTGAAGTAGATAGAGCAATAAGTGTTTGTACAAGAGTAGAGAAGTTCATATGAGATCCTTCTGTCAGTTTTTATACTTGTATCAGAATGAACATTTGCACAATGACAAGCCCGAAGTTACAAGGGTTGTGTATTTCGATGTCTGTTCGATTTAGCAACCCGCTCTGCACATTTATTTCCTATAAAAAAGGAACGTCAGCTGCAGCAACTCGCTCGAACGCGTTCATTTGATTGGTGTAGTGAAAGTCCTGCCAAATTCTACAAATCATACTTCCTAATTTGTAGCGTGTCACAATCACAGCCTGTTCATGATAGCAGTCGTTACCGGACAAATAGCGCGGACGCTTGCTCTCTAAAGAGATACAATGACAAAGTTCGAGGGGAAGCTAATGCCTTGAAACAATTTTTCTTTTGGTCTGAAACAAAAGTAATGCTTATATATATTTTTGATGATATATGTGTTATTACAGAGTTACGTTAAAACTGTTACAATGTTTATATGTGAATGTGGAAATCAGTGAATGGGAGACAAACAAAGTTATAGAGTGGGCTACGAATGTTTAAATGTGTGAAGAAATGAGAGAAAGTCAATAATCGCGACGGGCGTGAGAATAAGTTTTGTTTTTCCTAAGCGTAACTGTATAGAAAGAGTTTTATGTAAATTTTGCTATTTTCTGTTGTATTAAGTGATCACAAAGTAAAATATTATGGACAAAGAATCTTATTGAAAGTGTAGAGCCAGACTGAAGAATGCAATGCCATAGCCGGGATTTGAACCACGGATCTTTTGGTCTCCGTCCAGCCGCTCTAACCATTGAGCTACTATGGCCAAACCTTTATATTGCGTCCTACACTCTGCTAGTGTGAAAGAACAATTAATTTCCATTAATTTACCTAATAATGGTCCGAACTATAAAGTCCGGGACTTAAAGTACTTACAGCATAGTAAGTCGTCATTAAGGTAGTTGTCTCATGCGTTTATGAGAACTCCTAGTGGTTTACTATAAAGTCCGGGACTTAAAGTACTTACAGCATAGTAAGTCACCATTAAGGTAGTTGTCTCATGCGTTTATGAGAACTCCTAGTGGTTTACTATAAAGTCCGGACCTTAAAGTACTTTCAGCATAGTAAGTCGCCATTAAGGTAGTTGTCTCATGTGTTTATGACAACTCCTAGTGGTTTACTATAAAGCCCGGACCTTAAAGTACTTACAGCATAGTAAGTCGTCATTAAGGTAGTTGTCTCATGTGTTTATGAGAACTCCTAGTGGTTTACTATAAAGCCCGGACCTTAAAGTACTTTCAGCATAGTAAGTCGTCATTAAGGTAGTTTTCTCATGTGTTTATCAGAACCCCTAGTGGTTTACTATAAAGCCCGGACCTTAAAGTACTTACAGCATAGTAAGTCGTCATTAAGGTAGTTGTCTCATGTGTTTATCAGAACCCCTAGTGGTTTACTATAAAGCCCGGACCTTAAAGTACTTTCAGCATAGTAAGTCGTCATTAAGGTAGTTGTCTCATGTGTTTATGAGAACTCCTAGTGGTTTACTATAAAGCCCGGACCTTAAAGTACTTACAGCATAGTAAGTCGTCATCAAGGTAGTTGTCTCATGCGTTTATGAGAACTCCTAGTGGTTTACTATAAAGCCCGGACCTTAAAGTACTTTCAGCATAGTAAGTCGCCATTAAGGTAGTTGTCTCATGTGTTTATGACAACTCCTAGTGGTTTACTATAAAGCCCGGACCTTAAAGTACTTACAGCATAGTAAGTCGTCATTAAGGTAGTTGTCTCATGTGTTTATGAGAACTCCTAGTGGTTTACTATAAAGCCCGGACCTTAAAGTACTTACAACATAGTAAGTCGTCATTAAGGTAGTTGTCTCATGTGTTTATGAGAACTCCTAGTGGTTTACTATAAAGCCCGGACCTTAAAGTACTTTCAGCATAGTAAGTCGCCATTAAGGTAGTTGTCTCATGTGATTATGACAACTCCTAGTGGTTTACTATAAAGCCCGGACCTTAAAGTACTTACAGCATAGTAAGTCGTCATTAAGGTAGTTGTCTCATGTGTTTATGAGAACTCCTAGTGGTTTACTATAAAGCCCGGGCCTTAAAGTACTTACAGCATAGTAAGTCGTCATTAAGGTAGTTGTCTCGTGTGTTTATGAGAACTCCCAGTGGTTTACTATAAAGTCCGGGCCTTAAAGTACTTACAGCATAGTAAGTCGTCATTAAGGTAGTTGTCTCATGTGTTTATGAGAACTCCCAGTGGTTTACTATAAAGCCCGGGTCTTAAAGTACTTACAGCATAGCAAGTCGTCATTAAGGTAGTTGTCTCATGTGTTTATGAGAACTCCTAGTGGTTTACTATAAAGCCCGGGTCTTAAAGTACTTACAGTATAGTAAGTCGTCATTAAGGTAGTTGTCTCATGTGTTTATGAGAACTCCTAGTGGTTTACTATAAAGCCCGGGTCTTAAAGTACTTACAGTATAGTAAGTCGTCATTAAGGTAGTTGTCTCATGTGTTTATGAGAACTCCTAGTGGTTTACTATAAAGCCCGGGTCTTAAAGTACTTACAGCATAGTAAGTCGTCATTAAGGTAGTTGTCTCATGTGTTTATGAGAACTCCTAGTGGTTTACTATAAAGCCCGGGTCTTAAAGTACTTACAGTATAGTAAGTCACCATTAAGGTAGTTGTCTCAGGTGTTTATGAGAACTCCTAGTGGTTTACTATAAAGCCCGGGTCTTAAAGTACTTACAGTATAGTAAGTCGTCATTAAGGTAGTTGTCTCATGTGTTTATGAGAACTCCTAGTGGTTTACTATAAAGCCCGGGTCTTAAAGTACTTACAGTATAGTAAGTCGTCATTAAGGTAGTTGTCTCATGTGTTTATGAGAACTCCTAGTGGTTTACTATAAAGCCCGGGTCTTAAAGTACTTACAGTATAGTAAGTCGTCATTAAGGTAGTTGTCTCATGTGTTTATGAGAACTCCTAGTGGTTTACTATAAAGCCCGGGTCTTAAAGTACTTACAGTATAGTAAGTCACCATTAAGGTAGTTGTCTCATGTGTTTATGAGAACTCCTAGTGGTTTACTATAAAGCCCGGGTCTTAAAGTACTTACAGTATAGTAAGTCGTCATTAAGGTAGTTGTCTCATGTGTTTATGAGAACTCCTAGTGGTTTACTATAAAGCCCGGGTCTTAAAGTACTTACAGTATAGTAAGTCGTCATTAAGGTAGTTGTCTCATGTGTTTATGAGAACTCCTAGTGGTTTACTATAAAGCCCGGACCTTAAAGTACTTACAGCATAGTAAGTCGTCATTAAGATAGTTGTCTCATGTGTTTATGAGAACTCCTAGTGGTTTACTATAAAGCCCGGACCTTAAAGTACTTACAGCATAGTAAGTCGTCATTAAGGTAGTTGTCTCATGTGTTTATGAGAACTCCTAGTGGTTTACTATAAAGCCCGGGCCTTAAAGTACTGACAGCATAATAAGTCGTCATTAAGGTAGTTGTCTCGTGTGTTTATGAGAACTCCTAGTGGTTTACTATAAAGTCCGGTTCTTAAAGTACTTACAGCATAGTAAGTCACCATTAAGGTAGTTGTCTCAGGTGTTTATGAGAACTCCTAGTGGTTTACTATAAAGTCCGGGCCTTAAAGTACTTACAGCATAGTAAGTCGTCATTAAGGTAGTTGTCTCATGTGTTTATGAGAACTCCTAGTTGTTTACTATAAAGTCCGGGTCTTAAAGTACTTACAGCATAGTAAGTCGTCATTAAGGTAGTTGTCTCATGTGTTTATGAGAACTCCTAGTGGTTTACTATAAAGCCTGGGCCTTAAAGTACTTACAGCATAGTAAGTCGTCAGTAAGGTAGTTGTCTCATGTATTTATGAGAACTCCTAGTGGTTTACTATAAAGCCTGGGCCTTAAAGTACTTACAGCATAGTAAGTCGTCATTAAGGTAGTTGTCTCATGTGTTTATGAGAACTCCTAGTGGTTTACTATAAAGCCTGGCCTTAAAGTACTTACAGCATAGTAAGTCGTCATTAAGGTAGTTGTCTCATGTGTTTATGAGAACTCCTAGTGGTTTACTATAAAGTCCGGGACTTAAAGTACTTACAGCATAGTAAGTCGTCATTAAGGTAGTTGTCTCTTGTGTTTATGAGAACTCCTAGTGGTTTACTATAAAGCCCGGACCTTAAAGTACTTACAGCATAGTAAGTCGTCATTAAGTTAGTTGTCTCATGTGTTTATGAGAACTCCTAGTGGTTTACTATAAAGCCCGGACCTTAAAGTACTTACAGCATAGTAAGTCGTCATTAAGGTAGTTGTCTCATGTGTTTATGAGAACTCCTAGTAGTTTACTATAAAGTCCGGGACTTAAAGTACTTACAGCATAGTAAGTCGTCATTAAGGTAGTTGTCTCTTGTGTTTATGAGAACTCCTAGTGGTTTACTATAAAGCCCGGACCTTAAAGTACTTACAGCATAGTAAGTCGTCATTAAGTTAGTTGTCTCATGTGTTTATGAGAACTCCTAGTGGTTTACTATAAAGCCCGGACCTTAAAGTACTTACAGCATAGTAAGTCGTCATTAAGGTAGTTGTCTCATGTGTTTATGAGAACTCCTAGTGGTTTACTATAAAGCCCGGACCTTAAAGTACTTACAGCATAGTAAGTCGTCATTAAGTTAGTTGTCTCATGTGTTTATGAGAACTCCTAGTGGTTTCCTATAAAGTCCGGGCCTTAAAGTACTTACAGCATAGTAAGTCGTCATTAAGGTAGTTGTCTCATGTGTTTATGAGAACTCCTAGTGGTTTACTATAAAGTCCGGACCTTAAAGTACTTACAGCATAGTAAGTCGTCATTAAGGTAGTTGTCTCATGTGTTTATGAGAACTCCTAGTGGTTTACTATAAAGCCCGGGCCTTAAAGTACTTACAGCATAGTAAGTCGTCATTAAGGTAGTTGTCTCATGTGTTTATGAGAACTCCTAGTGGTTTACTATAAAGCCCGGACCTTAAAGTACTTACAGCATAGTAAGTCGTCATTAAGGTAGTTGTCTCATGTGTTTATGAGAACTCCTAGTGGTTTACTATAAAGCCCGGACCTTAAAGTACTTACAGCATAGTAAGTCGTCATTAAGGTAGTTGTCTCATGTGTTTATGAGAACTCCTAGTGGTTTACTATAAAGTCCGGACCTTAAAGTACTTACAGCATAGTAAGTCGTCATTAAGGTAGTTGTCTCGTGTGTTTATGAGAACTCCTAGTGGTTTACTATAAAGCCCGGGCCATAAAGTACTTACAGTACAGTAAGTCGTCATTAAGGTAGTTGTCTCATGTGTTTATGAGAACTCCTAGTGGTTTACTATAAAGTCCGGGTCTTAAAGTACTTACAGCATAGTAAGTCGTCATTAAGGTAGTTGTCTCGTGTGTTTATGAGAACTCCTAGTGGTTTACTATAAAGCCCGGGCCATAAAGTACTTACAGTATAGTAAGTCGTCATTAAGGTAGTTGCCTCGTGTGTTTATGAGAACTCCTAGTGGTTCAGCGGGACAAACACGAGTCAGTTGGAGAATTTAATGTCATGTCGGCACGTTAGCCATTGTAGCTCAATGGTTAGAGCGGCTGAACGGAGACCAGAAGATCCGTGGATCAAATCCCGGCTATGGCATTGAATTTTTCCGTCTGGCTGTACCCTTTTATAGTGCGTTCTACACACGGCTAGTGTGAAAGAACAATTATTTTACAATTTTATTAATTGTTATGAGGTTCGTTTGATATGTTTGGTAAATTTCCATTAAGCTATGAAATTTTTTGTTGCAGCATTGTTTATGGTAGGCTGGCTTGTTGCGATTGTACAGAAAATTTGAATGTGCTACAGTTTATTTTTGAGAGGTGAGTGTGATAGCTGCGATTCAAAATGGAAAAAGCAGAGTTTCACGCTCTTATAAACATTTTCGTTTGAAGATCTGGACTTTCTCACAAGTCAAAACTGAATTGGATGAAGATCACGCGGACTCTGCACCAACATTGAAGATAGTTTACTTTCGGATCAAATAATATTTTTAAATTTATTATCCATCGACTAGCAAGTTTGCGTTACAGTTGTTTGTTTTAGAGACACATACTAACCGAACACACAAAAATTGAGGTATTTAGGAGCGGCTTCTCGAACTAAATATGGCAGGATTACTGTAACATAAATTGAGTAAATAAATAAACAAGTCTGATGATAGTAATCACACGTCTGGGTCGTCTGTACTGGAGAAGTCACTCAGGAGGAGATCTTGTGGCAGTCTGCGCTTGAGGCGAGTTGATTGGCGAGTGCGAGCACTAAGATTGTATGTAACAGCTGCTGGAGATGCTAAAAAGAAAGGTCATGCCAGCCGTCGGATCTATTGGAGAAGTCACTCAGGGGGAGATCTTGTGGCAGTCTGCGCTTGAGACGAGTTGTTTGGCGCTGAGATTGTAGGTAACAGCTCCTGGTGATGCTAAAAGAAAGGTCATGCCAGCCGTCGGATCTATTGGAGAAGTCACTCAGGGGGAGATCTTGTGGCAGTCTACCCTTGAGGCGAGTTGGTTAGCGAGTGCGAGAGTTGAGTTTGTAGGTAACAGCTCCTGGAGATGCTAAAAGAAAGGTCATGCCCGCCGTCGGTTCTATTGGAGAAGTCACTCAGGGGGAGATCTTGTGGCAGTCTGCGCTTGAGGCGAGTTGGTTAGCGAGTGCGAGAGTTGAGTTTGTAGGTAACAGCTCCTGGAGATGCTAAAAGAAAGGTCATGCCCGCCGTCGGTTCTATTGGAGAAGTCACCCAGGTGGAGATCTTGTGGCAGTCTGCGCTTGAGGCGAGTTGGTTGGCGAGTGCGAGAGCTGAGATTGTAGGTAACAGCTCCTGGTACCTCCTGGAAAGCACGTGCCAGCCGGCCGATGTACTGGTGAACAGGTAGAAGACCAAACTCATGATGAAGTTGTCGGTTTCTGACGAACCATGGAGCATTTGTAGCTGTACGGAACACCCTGTTTTGTACTACCTGCAGTCTTGCTGGTGTCACCATAGACTGGAGCTGCATAGGTAAAAATAGGACGGACTAGAGGTGTATAAAGAAGAAGGGAGGATTCATAAACAAGTGAGGTGCGCCTGTTGAGTAAAGCCGTGCAAACGCAAGTGTAACAGATCGACAGCTGTTGTAAGTAAGTCGAATGTCCAATAACACCTTCCATAGGAGAGAGGATCCGTCCCCTTCAGCTGCCGTGGTGCGGGCGCTGCGGACCCTTAGCACTCGTGGTACTTCTGACGTCACTAGAGGAACCTCGGGCTGAACATTCCAGCCCATTCCTTAATGGGAGTTGTTCGGATTGGGTTAGACTCGTGGGGGGAGTGTGTTCTCGACACACGTGGGAGATCGGGTACCTCCAGCCTGCTTCGGCCGCCCGGAGGGGGCAGAGGATTGACTAAGAAGTCCCGGGTACTTGCCTACAGAGCTGGTAGAAGGTGTGCTAGATCACCAGGCGGCCCTACCGAGGTTATTCGGTAGTGTTCCCTGCGGGATTGTTACACGTAAGTGGCGTATCCACTTCCACCCGTCTTGAGATTGGGGGGGGGGGACTTTTACATTCAAGGCATTCCCTAAGGAAAGAACCCCGGAGTTGTTCATTGTTCCCGGACTGATAGAAACCGGAGCCTTCGGACTTTCGGGTAGATCTCGCGCCAACGTGTGTCTAGCAGCACCCCAAGATATTTCACTGGCAAAATCAGTGAATATAAACGTGGTCGTAGAAGCACCGAAGACGAATATCTCTCTGGTCACCCAATTGAGATCAGAACTCATTGCACCATTGAAACAATCCCCAATCTGGTTATGCAAGACAGCCGAATCATGAGATTGCTGAGGCTATAGGTATCTCAACTGAGTGAGTGCACATCCTGCGTCAAAAATTGGCAAGGAAAGAATTGTATGCTGCGATTGCTCACAGTCGACCAAAAGCACATCCAGTGTCTGGCAATGTTTAACATCAAAACACAGACTTTTTGCGCCAATTTGTGACCGTGAATGAAACTTGGATCCATCATTGCACACCAGAGTCAAACCAGCAGTCAAAAGAATGGACAAAGGCTGGTGAAAGTGTAACAAAGAAGTCAAGGGGAATTTTGTCAACTGGTAAGGGGATGACCACTGTTTTGTGAGATTCTCAAGCAATAATCCTCATAGAGTACTTCGAAAAAGACAGAACTGTAACTGGAGCCTGTTATGGATAGAGGACATTGACAGACAAGTAAATGGAGAAATCTGGTAAGTAAAAAATCACTAAATGTATACCTCTAAATGAAGACAGAATGGGGAAGGGAAACATGTAGACATATGTGATACATATGAGAGGGAGGGTATAGCTTGGTTACGTACAGGAGTCATATTGAGAGGGGGTTCACCAAAGGAGTGCACTCTATGTAGAAAGAAAATAAGTTTAGAACATTATGTAGTGGAGAGTAAAAAAATTGAAAACTGAAGGAAATTAATATGGGATAATAAATGGGCTTACACAGTAACAATACAAATGTTTACGTTGAAATGGAGGTAGGGAAATTTGCTGACAAAGTCTAAGAGAAATGGCTGAGAAGGACAAGGAAGTAAGAGGTAGAGAAATGGAAGACAGGTCAAGGTCGTATGAGGGCTAGGATAGAGCACTATCAGCCTGTAATATAAGCAGCTGACAAATTTGTACTTAGATTAGAATTCTAAACTGGAGCCTGTTATGCTTCATTGTTGGATCGTTTGCAACATGATTTCACTGATAAGAGACCAAGATTGAAACGCAAAAAACTGTTCGTTCACCAGGATAATGCAACATCGTACACATCGGCAATCGCAATGGCGAAAGTACATCAATCGGGCTTTGAATTCGTTCCTCTTCCACCTTATTACCAGAACTGGCCCCAAGTAACTTCTTCCTGTTCCCGAACTTGAATGTTTAGCTTCTTGGTGATGGAAAAGCTGGAACATCGATGGACCAAGTGTACAGCCATCAATGGAGAATGTCAGAAATAAAGTGAGATGTTTACGAAACAAATTTTTTCTTAATAATTTATCAGACTTATCAAACATCCTATGTATTTTTAATAATGTATTATAATATAATAAATAATAATCATGAAATATCACATCGTAGCAAGATTTGGGCGGCCGAAGCCTAGCCGGAGGTATCCAATCACACTTGGGTATCCGTAACACACTGCCCTCTCGAGTCCAACCAATCCGATCAAAACTCGTATTCGGGAGAGGCTCCAATGCTCGGCCCGAGGTTCCTCTAGTAACGTCAGAGGTACAACGATTGCTAGAGCTCCGCAGCGCCCGCACCACAGCAGCTGAAGCGGACGTATCCCCTCCTCTACGGGGACGCTGGATGGAATGTTGGTTGTACTGGCCTGCACTGTAGTTTCCAACTTGTAAAATGTAGGGACCCTGCCCTAGGCACTGTCGTGATTCCTTAGGACGACCGCCTCATCTTTTCTCCCTGGGGATGCTCCATGTCGAGGAATACATAGAATTAACGTAAAGTGACTTCAGACTCCCATTCGAACTAAATAAGTTATCCAGTCAATCAAATTGTCTTTTAGGAGTATACTATTCGCATGAATGATTCGAACATATATGTTTTTCTTTAATTCAGAGTTTCCCTAACAGCTATGTCTGTTCACTTCCTAGCAACTTGACTACGGGCGTCAACGCTGAGTGATACTGCTCGATTTAACCATTGTTGCACTTTACGTATTTGATTGAAATTCCAGAAATTGATTGCTCTCTTTGAGCTACTGTTTCAGTTAGATTGCCTACGCCTCACTTCACACTGCCTTTGTGACGTAACTAATTGTTGATGCTTTTTGTCGCTACTCGACTGATTGACTTAATGAGAACTGCTGTTTGTAACAGAGGGGCAATTGGGGGCTAACCTTCCCTAACGATATTACAATACATTCACTATCAGGTAGAGCTGATATTAGTATTGGGATTAATACGAAGGGGTTTTGGCACTGTAACTGTGATTTATTGTACCGAAGTCCCAAGTGTGACATCTCCGGGAGGAAGGATGAGGCCAGAGAAGACAAAGGGCGGCCGTCTCAAGGACCCACGACAATACAGGGAGCAGGCTCCCTACAATTGACCAATTGGAAACATCCCACCCACCCCCTTAGGGGGGGATCCGTCCCCTTCAGCTGCCGTGGTGCGAGCATTGCGGACCCTTAGCACTCGTGGTAACTCCGACGTTACTAGAGGAACCTCCGGCTGAACTGCCCAGACCCTCCCGTAGGGGAGTTATTCGCATTGGTTGGATTCGAAGGGGCAGTGGTTCCCGATACCCGTGGGAGATCGGGTACGTCTCCGGACGGGGTTGAGGAAAGCCATATATTCCCACGTACTAGCCAGCATGCTAGATCACCAGGCGGCCCTACCGAGGTTGTTTGGTAGCCTTCCCTTTTGGGCTTAGCGCGCCTAAGTGCCGTATCCCCTTCCACCCGTCTTGTGTTTTCGGACCAGATGTGTGGGGCCTTGTTAGTCTCTAGGTCTTGCTCTTGGAACGCCCCACAGGGGCGCCGGGCACCCTTCGGTCACAGCTCGGTAACTCCCCGGTCTTTAGAGGGGAGGTCAGCAACAGCTGCCCTACGTAGATCCCTACTATTAATCCCACTCACCGTAATGCGGAAATGGCCACTAAGCCGGCCCGGAATCCGGAGGCCGTGCTGTCGCAACAGGAAATGTTTACCAGGAACTTATCATCCTGCCATCCAACGCCGAGAATCCCACCAGTGCCCTGAAACAGACTACCAGATAAGAGATAATGTAACATGATAATGGATATGACATGGAAGGACAGGAAAAGTCGGAGGATGCATTTAGCCTACCCAGCATTCGTCAGGCGACGAGGGAAACCCCCCTTAAACACCCATGAGTCAGGAAGGTCGGCCACGGGAATCAAACACGCATCTCCGGAATGCGGGCCACAGACGAAAACCTCACAGGAATACTGCTCTGTTAACTTCTGGAATCACATAAAGACCAAAACATTTGACTATCACTTAAAGTCTACTGTATTCCCTTGTAACTACAATAAGATAATGTTTATCTTGAAGTAGATAGAGCAATAAGTGTTTGTACAAGAGTAGAGAAAGTCATGTATACATCACATAACGACCAAAACATTTGACTATCACTTAAAGTCTACTGTATCCTCTTGTAACTACAATAAGATAATGTTTATCTTGAAGTAGATAGAGCAATAAGTGTTTGTACAAGAGTAGAGAAAGTCATGTATACATCACATAACGACCAATACATTTGACTATCACTTAAAGTCTACTGTATTCCCTTGTAACTACAATAAGATAATGTTTATCTTGAAGCACATGAAGGAGTAACAGTTTGTTTAACACAAAGTACTTGCTTCGGAGCCCATGGGGCTGGGGCTGTAGGTTTTGTTTTTAAAGTGACGTTGAGTGTAGGAGCGATGTATAATAAATGTTTAGAAATGAAACTCTATACGGTGAATTTCTTGTTGTGTATTCTGCCAAAGTTATGTTTGCTGAACAAATAAAGGTTTAAGCAGAGTGAAGAGCTCGCCGTGTTCGTATATGATATAGCTACCGCCACAATGATTTATTAAGGTCTGCAGTTTTGAATGAACCAGATATGACTGGAGAGCTGCGGTTTTCGCTTTAGCAGTGAAACTGACAGTTCAACAGGCACGATGTGGCTTATACATCGAAAATGTGTTACAATTGTTTCGCGAAATAAAACTAAATGGGAGGGTAACGCGAGTTTGTTAACATTGTTGTATAATTACGTGAAATGACGGAGTTGGGTCTAAAGGAAATCGTTTTACAAGTTGGGAGCAGTCAGTGTAACAATGCTCACTGTAGTTTCTTGTGTTTTTGCCACTCATAATATTGTGACTTTGTCGGTTCGTGAAATGAAAAGTCCAATTACACCACTCAAAAATGTTCTTTATTTCCACCGACTTACAGTTGAACACTTGCCAATTACACAAAATTACGTAATGCACACAATTACGATTCACCAGTTCGTCCGTTACCGTTCAGATGCACGTACACAATTACGCACAGTCTTCTCGTTCATTGACACGGCGCTCCTTCGCTAGCACGTCAAACACTGACTGACTCACTGTCTCTCTGAAACCCTTTTTATAGGAATGTCACTGTTTTCTAGAAGTCTCTGGTTTCCCGCAAATCACCCGAACGTTCCAGACCACATGAGAAGGGGAGAGAAACGTCGAGGGACAGGTGACACTTCCCTAACCACCCCTCAGTTAGTGACAGAGACTAATGGGAGGCGTGGCTCGGCGGCCTTTGGTTTCCTGACAGCTGTGGGCCTCATGCCTACCGCTAATTGGGTGACAATATTGTAGTGTAATGTGAAACAAAAGAACATGACACGACAAAGTAATGTAGATATTTGTATATAGTTTTGTCTACTGGTGATAGTTTTTGCAGATAAAACAGTATCGTGTTTCAGTGTACAGTACATGGAATTGCCTTTAAAATAATAAACTCTCTAATTGGTTTTGGAAAAGAAACAAAAAAGTCTGCAGATAGCACTTTCAAAATATAACAAGGTAGTAACATTTCAGAAAAAAAATTAATAAACCAAAACGTAACTTCTTTAAACAATTAGTGAAATATTTGCGAGGTGCATTCAAATTATAATACACCCACTTTTTTAAGGACTTAGAACAGATAGAAAATTTTGATTCTTTCTTTTTAAAATGCACGTGGGTTCTTTGTGAATGCGTGGCAGAGATGGCAGCACTGTACATCGCCTCCAAAATTGGCATTTTCGTGGGATCTGTGCACAGAATCCTGCATGAGGATCTGAAAACGCTCAATTGGCGATCCTCCGCTCACTGGATCATGTCGTCAGACTGACTGGTGCGAAGAGTCTACTGGCCTATACGTTTTACCGCATCGATAATCTCCATGTCATCCATGTAGCGTTTCCCGCCGACTTCACCTTCATTGTTCCAAACAGGTGAATGTCGTGACGTGCAATATTCGTGTTGTAGGGTTAATGAGGAAGTTTTGTGCAGGTGTCTGTGAGACCTTGCATTATAACATAGAATTAGAAGTTTATTTGTATTTTTATGGCTACGGTCAGCAACAATAGCCTTCTTGGCTTCTTAATTCTGTAACCTGGTGCCTATTTTAAATGGAAGATTGTATTTTCCTCTTATTAGTCTTCCGCGGTATGTTTGTTTTAAGGACAATGCGTTTAGGTGAAGCACACACTGTGCCTCCACAGGCTGGAAGTGGATATGCGACTTACGCGCATCAACCCCGTACGGAAGACTACCGAACAACCTCGGTGGGGCTGCCTGGAGATCTAGCACTTAGGCAACCCTCTGCTCCCTCCGGGCAGCCGGAGACTAGCCGGAGGTACTCAAATCTCCCATGGGGATCAGGAACCACTGCCCCCTCGAGTCCAACCCAATCCAAACGAGTACTATTTGGGAGGGACTCAGCCCGAATTTCGTCTAGTAACGTCAGAGGTACTATAAGTGCTGGGAGTCCGGAGCGCCCTACGGGGGGGGGCGGGTTTGAACATGCAGAAGTCGTTTCTTCAATTTCCTTAGATCCACAATGCATTTCATTATAGATGTCACAGCTGTGTCCGGTCGGGAGATCAGACAGGTGTGCTTGACGTCGTTGTGATTACAGGCACCTCCACTGATTCACCGTACTTTTGTCCAGAGTATTTCTGGAAGCGCCTATTTTCCTGCAAAAGAAACTCAGTAACTGCTCTCTCTTTGGAACACAGCATCTGTTACTGAAGGCTAGTTATAGCTTTGCCAACTAGCGGAAAGTAATTAAACTACATAGATTCAACTGCAGATATTTAAAGATGTGCTACACAAAACTTAAATTTTTTTCTTCAAAATATATTCCGTTGTTTAGTGAAGGTCCCTCGTATAAAGTTAAGATTATGTACTAGTTAAATGGCTGCTGAGGTCTTCTGGTAATATGAAAGGCAAATTCATTCTTTGAGGACGCTGGTGAGTAAGCTATGGTGCAAAGTTGAACAATCAGAGGTTTAGAGTTATCTAGACTCTGTACACGAGGACAATAACCCTGCGTCATATTTTGGTTTATGATTGCGGTGCACTTGACAAGGTTAGCGTGTTGTACAACTTGCGTGTGTGGAAGTGGAGCATGCACTTGGAGACTGAGACTTTGTATCACGGTAAAGTGGTTTGAAACTGCTACTTCCTGTAATAGGTATAGGATGTTTCCTCGTTTACAGCACGAGACAGTAACAAGTACACATTTGTCTGGACTGAGAACGAAGAGACAGACTCCCGCCTCGCTGTGTGGTTGTCTCCGGTTTAGTCTAACGTAGTTACAAGTGCAATGTCGAGGTCGTTAAGGTTGTTAACGGAGGTAGGTTAACAATCCAACACACGTCATTTTAAGTGATCCTTGCCACTAATGTTATGTTTCCCAAACTGTGTCCAGTTTTTTGCTATGGATGTCTCAGTTGGTTACTGATAGCAAGGTCGTGAGTTCATTCCTTCCCCAGACCAATTATTTTTAACTATACTTAAAACGTGACAATCCCACGTTAGTATATTCACTGACATGTAACACTCCTGAGGACTCAGCGGTGCTAATCTAGTAACTGATAGCGTCGTTAACAAACGAAATAATTGCTTTTCGTGTTCCGAATGCTTAGTAAGTACTTGTACTGTAGATATATTTAACTGATAAACTGCTGTATTGGATAAACACTCGCAGATACATAATGAACACTGCAGATAACAGTTCAAATGCCTTAGTTCCATAAACACTATCAAAAGGTAATTAGGTAACTATGATTGTAGTTCGTCATTTGTCTGTTGCTACCTCTATGTGATCCAGAAGACAGTGAGCAAGAGAAGCCGTTGACAACGAGATGACGCGTAGTGGAGAGCTATCAGACATTGATAAGGGTATAATCGTAGGCTGCCAGCTCAGTGGACAATAACCGCTAAGATAAACAGACTTTTTTTTTTTTTTTTTTTTTTTTTTTTTTGCAATTTACGTCCTCCAACGTTAAGTCATATTGGACGATGAATGGAATGCGTGAAATGATACTCAAATGAGTCCGGGGTCCATGGAGCTTAGAGTTACCCAACATTTGTCTATCAGGATAAGGGAAAACCCCGGAAAAACCTTATCCAGGTAACTCGCCCTGACCGAGAATTGAACTCGGGACCTCTTGAACGTGAGGCAGACATGCTACCACCACGCTATCGAGGCGGGCTAAACATACCCTAATCAACATTAGCATTCGTTCTACGAAAGTGCAAGGTGGAGGGACATTCTGACAATGGTGAATGTTCAGGTCACAATCGATCACTATCATAGGGCAGGAGTTTCAAGTAGCGACAGATGAACAATGCGAACAGAGGTCCACCAACTTGGATATTCGGAGGAGCAGCAGTACATAAGCCACATTATCATGAAGTTGAATAAAACTGAGAGACTCAAGTACCGTTTGGACCATGGCAACTGGGCACTGGAGCAGTGGACATCGCTTCTATAGAGTAACAAGTCTAGATTCATATTATTTTCGTGTGATGTACGTATATGGGTTTATCGACTTCCCGGGATACGCCTAGTGCCTACCAGGAAATTTGGTGGTGGAATGATGGTATGGGAGTGTTCGCGTACTACCATGTGGGGCCACCAGTTGTTCGTGGTAGATAGAGTCAGAGGCGTACTGTACAATCCAGGATAACGAAATGCTTTCTACTCTGTGACGATTTTATGGAATGGATCCTTGTTACTTCCAGAGTGACAATGCTAGATGCTATGTTTCGGCGGCACTGTGCAGTGGTATGCAGATATTGATGTTCCTAATCCACAAGGTGTCCCTGAGAGTTTGAGGTCCTTAATCCACAAAGAGCACCTATAGGATTGAGGTCCCTAATCCACAAATTGTACCTTAGGGAGTGAGGTCCCTAATCCACGAAGATTACCTTAGGGATTGAGGTCTCTAATCCACAAAGTGTACCAGAGAATTTGAGGTCCCTAACCAGAAGAATTGAGGTACATATTCCACCAAATGTACCTGAGAGTTTGAGGTTCCTAATCCATAAAGTTTAACAGAAGGATTGAGGTACATATTCCACCAAGTATACCTGAGAGTTTGAGGTCCTTAATCCACAAAGATTACCTTAGGGATTGAGGTCCCTAATCCACAAATTGTACTGAAAGGTTGAGGTCCCTAATTCACCTAGGGTAACAGAGGTATGTTTGATACCAAGTGAACAATGACTGGACGTATCTTAAGGATTAACATAGATTAACGTCAATGACCAGGTTAACGTATAATCTCACTCCTCTGGTAGTTTCTGTCATTATTATCACTTCATGAATGGTCGTTCTTCTTAAGTGCATTGTATATTTGAATTTCCTTGTTATACGTTGGCTAGATTGGTGTAAGTACACTTTATTAGTTGAGGTTCTGCAACGAAATCAATTAAATAGAGGCCGAGTGAGTTAAGTGAATTTATCCAAACATGTTGTGTTTCAATTATTACTATTATGTTTTAATTATCGTTACGTAAGTATTTATCAGATATTTTGTTGATTTCCAAATAAGAATATAAAGCCCATTTAACTCAAACCTAAGTAGCTAGTTGGTTATAGTGAATCTCTATTATAATTTTTCTCTGTTACTGTCCAAGATCAACTTTGTCTGATTTTTGGTTTCCTTTAACTTCTCACTTCGTTGTTAAAACGCGCCAAGCTTCCAGCGAACAGTCTTTAGCGAAAAATCTATATTCCTTACTTCAAAGTAAATCCTTTTAAATCTCAAACTCATTACAGCATTCTGTGGTTTAAATCCCGCCAGATTACATAACGACATCTCTGAATATTACATCAAAGTAAGAGTAAGCTCTTTCTGAGAAGTGTATAACTCGAATATACTTGAGTTGAAACGTGGAATTAGCGTCAAACTTCATGAAATGTCTAAATGTCTAACTCTGTAACAGTATTTACTGTTTAAATCCTGGACTTCCTTGCTCTCTAACCACCACTGTGCCGGAATTTTGTTCAGTATGAGTTCCTTTATGTAACAGTACATCTAATGAGATGCGATTGTCTTTTTGCCTCACTGGTCCTGAGAAGGGACTAGCATCTAACCAATTAGTCCATCCAAACCAATAATTGAAAAGCATGGATTGAAGTCGGAAATGAAGCTAAAGTATGCAAAGTTAGTCAGACTGAAAAATTCAATATCATAGTCGGGATTTGAACCACTTTCCATACTTTAGCCTACACACGGCCAGTGTGAAAGAACAATTAATTTGCATTAATTTATCTAATAGTGGTCCGAACTATAAAGCCCGGGTCTTAAAGTGTAAGTCGTCATTAAGGTAGTTGCCTCATGTGTTTATGAGAACCCCTAGTGCATTACCGGGGAAAACACGAGTCAGTTGGAGAATTTAATGTCATGTCGGCACGTTGAGCATAGTAGCTCAGTGATTAGAGCGGTTGGACGGAGAGCAGAAGATCCGTGGTTCAAATCCCGACTATGGCATTGAATTTTTCAGTCTGACTCTGTCTTTCGATACTTTAGCCTCCCACGGCTGGTGTGAAAGAAGAATTAATTTCCACGCAGCTAAAGTACTTAGGCATCTGTGAAAAGCGAGAAAAGAAAAGAAACCCTCGTGGATCAGAGTACCTACTAACCTACACGTCACTTGCCTTGGTTCTTTCTAACGAAACTACGGATAAGTCGACTCACTGAGTGACTCAGAGAACACTACCGACTGTACTACACAGATTCTAACTTTGCGAACTGGGGGATTTCAAAACAAGATTATTTTCCAGCGAATACCAGGAAATACGTCCTGCGCCGTGGCGTAGCGGGCTAAGGCAGCATGCCTTGGTCCCTGGCCATGTGGTGGGGATTTTAGGTCCCGGGTATAGGACCGGTGCCCACTGAACATCGTGAGGAAAGTAAGGAGCTTACGCTAGGTAAGCGGCCCTGGTCACGGAAACCAACATTTCCGGCTGGGGGATGCCGAGATGCTGACCACATCTCCTCCCCGTATCGGTTGGATGATCGTCCACCTCTGCCGTGCGTAAGTGGGCGTGAGGCCGGCAGTCCGGTTGGTAGGCCTTGGACCTCAAAGGGCTGTCGCGCCAGTGGTTAACTTAACCAGGGAAAGCACGCTTGACAGAAGCGTATCATCTATTTACATCTAAGTAGAGGTAAATTACGTATTTATTTATTTATTTATTTATTTATAATGTGAACATTAAAGGTATCACCAATTACTATACTGGCTTATTACTATGGAAAAGTGATTACACAATTAAGTGGATAAACATTAGAGCAACGTGAATTAATAAAATTTCTAAAATATTAATTAAAAAACGAACCATAACAAAACATAGACCTAGAGAGAGAGAGAGAGAGAGAGAGAGAGAGAGAGAGAGAGAGAGAGAGAGAGAGAGAGAGAGAGAGAGAGAGAGAGAGAGAGAGAGAGAGAGAGAGAGAGAGAGAGAGAGAGAGAGAGAGAGAGAGAGAGAGAGAGAGAGAGAGAGAGAGTTGACATCATGTACAGTAGAATAGTTAATATATTGTTGGTAGTAAAGAATGACAGGATAAAGCAAATTCTTCTAATATTCATACCAATATTTAAAGGTTGTTATTTATTGTATAATGATTGCATTCTAAACACACAACACATTTCAACGATAATAACATAAAATAAGAACTGAAGATTTCCTGACGACGAATATGTTGAAGATCTGATATTTTAAGAAATATTATGACCAGAAATATATTACTGGATGTAACGGAATGTCAACAAAGACAAACACTATCCATACTCTCATCGCAGAACAAAACACTGTTTTCAGTAAATTAAATAACAGGTCAGGATATGGCGTGAGTATAAGACCAAAGAAACGTAACTACTTAACTTGATGACCAAGCTGTATACATCTTTGCTTCTTAAAATATGCTGATGATGGGGGAGATGTACCCTCCCGAAACGTCCACTTCTAATCGTCTTTTCACCTGACTTGTTGCCGAAAATATCTGGAACATAACAACATATTACTATCATCAGCCATACTGTGCAATAATTTTTAAAGGAGAAGTAACAATTGGCAATTTGTTACAGACTATTAAGCTTAAACAAGTGAAGCAGTGAATCATTAAACAAAAACTTTGAAGAATACATATCTCGGGGATTTACATTGAGTAACTCCAATAAGCTTCATATACTTGTCAGTCCATTCAAGTGTGCATCTCACAACTGCAACTAGGGTTGTAAGGGGGATGAAGCCACAACTAGGAGCGTAGCTACTGCAAGGATTGGGGAAATCAATTGGTAGAGCTAATTGGTGGTGGTCGAGGACATGCGAAGGGTTAGAGATAACACATAATGTCAAAGCACAATAACAAATGTATTCTGCAATTTGGTAGAGCAGAACAAGGCCATCCCTCATCATGAAGAGATCAGAGATGATGTTCAGGGTTGCGTACGATCTGAATAAGTGGATGATTCTCTCCTGTATACCTAAGTTTTGTAATCTACGTTCCTCAACGTTAAGTCATATCGGATGATGAATGGAATGGGTGAAATGATGCTCAAATGAGCCCAGGTACATAGAGCTTAGAGCTCACCGACATTCGTGTTTCAGGGTAAGGGAAAACCTCAGAAAAACCTTATCCAGGTAACTCACCCTAACCGAGATTCGAACTCGGGACCTGTTGCACGTGAGACAGACATGCTATCATCCTGTAGCAGTGTTGAGGTCCCAGGTCCTGTCGACAGATTATCTGATCTGGCGCTCATAGCATCAGTAGACTAACTGAACGAATGGATTATCGAAAAATCCACTTTTTTACTGATCCTCACCATTAAATAGACCTTTCTCCCAAAATGGCTGCCGACTCCCATGTATGACAACATTACTTTAGATGAAATGACTTGCCTAAACTTTCTGTCGACACAGCAGGAGACCTGACTGTACCTTTGTTTGACCACATGACTGTTGGATAACATCCTCCCACATGTGTAAATTTGCAACTACAAGAAATTAAATGTTAAATCCAATAATTAAATTTCTTTCGAACATTTGTTCAGACCCTATACGCAACAATATAATAAACGTATTGGAGAGGACATGCAGTTGTTCTAGACGAACGGATGATATGAAGGAGTCTACGGGCTGCAGAAACAGACGTGACAATTACTGACTTACCACCAGATGACCTCTCCAAAGTACTTAGACTGCCCTCCAGCGGGAATTGGAGAAAGCTCTTAATGGACACCCTCTGACTGTATTTGTACGTCTAACAAACAGCTTCTCCCTCGCAAGTCTTATAAAGGTAAAGACATGAACGTGCTAGCAGAAGAAAGACAACATTTATCGAGCCGGAGATGACAGAGGAAGTCGATAACCAAGTCGCTGCATGTCCTAGATAATTAGTAATTACATCCGCCGTTAGGCACGATCACACTGCAATTGAATTGACTCGCTTCGTAACCCGAACTGCATCTCAGTTTGAGTGAAAGAAACACTCTGTGTAAACATGACGACACATTTTATATAATGGAATATATACAAAACAACTACTGATGTTTACAATCATTTGATGTTGCTCATGGAGTCTAAAACAATCTCCACTACACACAATTACTGCGGGATGTATTGTAATTGAATATCTCAATATCTTTAAACATTTTCTCTGACCATTAATTTTTATTCTAACTCCCTAAACATTGTTTACATGTAATTCATTTTGTTACTTTAAATTTATTAAGAAACGAATTCTTGGAAATTATTAAAACTATTTAGTGGAAAGTGAACGAGATTAAGAAACAATTGAAGGTAAGCTTTTGATGGAATATATAAAAACGAAGGAAAAGGAATAATGTTAATGCATTTAACGACCATGATAATAGTCCAAAATTATAAATAGAATGTCATGTAAATGTTAAATTGCGTAAATAAGTGTGATTTAGACAAAATATTGTAACAAGTGACTGTATTAATTAATACTAATAATAGTTGATGTGACTTCAGTAGTATGTGTGACGTCACATGACTTGTTTAAAAGTTTGTGTGTGGTGGTTGCTCGACCTCTCTTGTACTAGCATTTAGTTCGGATAGATGTATCTGTACGCAACCTGTTTATAGCCAGGTATACGGCCGCTATGGCCACATTTGTAATCTCTTTAGTACTACCTTTAATCAGCATTGTCATACTTTTTTGTAGAAATGAAACCTAATATAAAAGCCGAATCTCTCGTAAAGCATGCATTCCCTAACAATTGAACTACTCGATCTGACCATGTGCCCCTTAGCCTTTTTAGGTCGTCACACTATTATGGAAGTTACCTAATTCGGTCACTGAAAATGACCTGAACTAATGAAAATATAATAAATTGCCATAGCAACGGGCAATTGAATAGACTTAGCATCAATCTGTGTATAAACGTCGTCGAGTAACGAAGCAAAAACCATTCTCAGAGTGAATATTTATAAAAATGTTTGAATTAATATTGTAAATGAAACTAGCGCCTCTAAAGTTATTTATTAGCGTTGCGGCGCGTTTTGTTAACTTTATATTGTATTATATATCAGAATATTTAAAAAGAAGTTGAACAATTATTTCGTTTCATTTAGTAAATTAGTTCCAACTCCGGTCCGAGACTAACCTCGAGTTAAGAGGTTTTCATGCTTCAGCTGCAGCAGCCTTAGGTAACATCTAAAGGAATTGCTCATTCTGAGACGCCGGATCTGAGCAAAGGCTGAGATTGAGACGACTCGAGGCCCGGACCATTGGCATCATCCCCATGTCGACTTAACTTGGTACTGCATCGCACCATTCCATCTGAGAATCAGTCCTGTTTCGGTAACTCGGTCACGTGACTCAGTTGTTTAGACGCCAGCCAGAGAGTCAAAGTGATGGTTTGTAGCTACAGCCCCATCTCAGAGGATTTATTCGCATTTAAAGAAACTGGTAAGGAGTTAAATTCTCTTACACTGCAACGCTGATATAATCCTAATGACTGAGAGCGACATTAACAAATATTATAAATTTACAAGATAAAGCTATAAAATTCACATTAGAGACTGAAATTAATGGATTTATTCCTTTTCCAGATCTAAAGATAATAAGAAATAATAAATTAAACTTTGGTATTTATAGGAAGTCTACTCATATTGATAATTGCATACAAAATAAAAGTTTTTACCCTTTTTCATATAAATTTGCTGTTTGCAGTAGTTTGATTTATAGATTAATAAATATACCAATGAATAAAGAGGAATATAATAAAGAATATAAACATATTATTAATGCTCATTTAATTGATGGCTTTAATAAAGACATAAATAAAAATGAAAAATTCAAATATAAAAAAATGTTAATGATATTTCTACCCTTAGAAAAATAAAGGATGATTATAATTTTAAAAATTTTGGTTATCATCCTTGCGTTAATAAACGTTCTCAAATTTTTTTAAAGAGTTTGGTATAATTTTAGTTGCTCAAAATAAATATATTATTAAAAAATGTTGCATTTCTCTATAAAAGATAAAATTCCTGATAGTACAAAATCTGGTATTTATCGGTTTAATTGTTTCGATTGTGATAAAGTTTGTATTGTAAATACAAAATGTAATTTAGAAATCAGAACAAAAGAACATTTTCGTAACATTACGTATAAAAACTGATTAATCGACTGTAGCAGATCAATTTTGCTCATTTAACTACGAAATAAATCCTGAAGTTAAATTATTAAAACAATTAAATGGTCCGATAGATTTAATGGTTTGGGAAAATTATTTATTTTAGAATCATACGTCGTGCAATGAATTTTGAAATATCTACAGTCAATTGTGTTTTTAAATTTGTTTTATTTTCATATTTTGGTAATACTAGCAAGAAAATATCGACATCTAGTGTTTAGTAACCAGGGCTACAGCTAAAGATGTGTCTAAATATACATGAAATCACGATCCTGGAGAATTTATAAGAATTATCATTTCTTATAATTTAAGTTACAGTTTCACTGTGATTAGCTACATATTTTACGTATTTATAACATTTCTTGTCAAACGAAATGTTCATAAATATTTGTATATTTTCAAGGAAGGTTTAAAAGGTGAGAAGAAATCCTGAAGTGATATTGGACCGGGTTATTAATTAAATATAAAAGTACACGTCTATAAGCATCTACAAAACATATACACCTTCCTTTATTTTCGACAAATAAAAGCATTACGAAGTACAAAGATATTCCACTCCTTGCCAAATACTTCAAAGATATTTCACTTACCATATTTTATTAAATAACGTTTATTATTTGTTATCAACAGTGAAGTTGTTTTATTAGCATAACGATATATCTTTTGAAGATTAGACATAAAACTAATTTCTGAACACACTGTAACACTATAACTAATTGACCAGAGAAAATTATTGTTAAATATTGGTGAATCCTTGGATATCTTCTTTATAATTTGTAATTGTGAATGCGTGAATGTGCGTCTACAATTTCCTGTACGTTTGGCCTTTGCGATGACATAAACAAATGACAAGGGCAGTCGTTGGTAATTTGCGGAATCAACTTGGAGTTTCTCTTATGCACAATTAATACGTCGCGTGTTCACGGTCGGAAAACCATTATCTTTACACGTAATAAAAGGACAAAAAGTATTGTTTACCAGAAAGCTTTATTGATTAACTTAATTGTAACTGTGTTATATTTAAACTTCACAGCCGAATGCAGAATAAATAACTAATCCGAATCGAGTAAAGCATAAAACTTAGTATTGTCACGACAACAGGCATAAAAGTTTCGGCACAAATAAGAGGACAGTCGGCGGATATACGAGGGCTATCCAGAAAGTAGATTACGTTTTCATCTGTTTCCGCTAGGGGCGGGGCTAGCGCGGCCATCTTGGGGTCAGAGCGTTGCGCAGCTCAGTCGGCATCTAGCCGTGCTAGTGAGAGGTTCGTGCTGTGCTCGTTCAGATACTGTGACGGTTTGAAATGTCTGCGTTAATTGAAAATCCCGCGAGCTGCGAGGTGCGTGCAGTAATAAGGTTTCTGACTGCAAAAAAACTGTAAACCGATAGAAATCTATCGGCAGCTTTGTGAAGTGTATGGGGACAACATTATCACTGAAGGTGGAGTGCGTCAGTGGGTCATCAGATTTAAAAATGGCCGAACCAATGTTCACGACGAAGATCGAAGTGGGAGACCCAGCATAGTGACTGCCGAACTTGTCGAAAAAGTCGATGCTAAAGTCCGTGAAAATCGAAGGTTCACAATAACGGAACTTTCTTTGAGTTTTCTACAAATTTCGCGAAGTTTGTTGCACGAAATCATCAGCGAAAAGCTTGGTTACCACAAGTTTTGTGCAAGATGGATTCCAAAAATCTTGACAGAGGACCACAAAAATCAGCGAATGGCTGCAGCGTTGAACTTTTTGGACGTTTACCATAAGGATGGTGACTCTTTACTCGATCGCATCGTTACTGGTGACGAAACATGGGTGAAACACGTGAACTGTGAAACGAAATTGCAATCAATGCAGTGGGGGCACACAAGTTCTCCCCAAAAACCCAAGAAATGCATGCAAACAATGTCGGCAAGGAAGATGATGGCGACTGTTTTTTGGGACAGAAAAGGTGTGATTTTGGTGGACTTCCTGGAAAGAGGCACTACAATAAACTCTCAAAGGTATTGCCAAACTCTCCAAAAACTCAGAAGAGCCATTCAAAACAAGCGCAGAGGAATGTTGAGCTCTAAGATCTTGTTGATTCACGACAACGCCCGGCCCCACACGGCAAATGTCACTCGTGAAGATCTTGAATCTTTTAAGTGGGAGTTGTTTCCTCATCCGCCGTACAGTCCCGACCTGGCACCGAGCGACTTCCACCTATTCCCAGCAATGAAGAAGTGGCTGGCTATGCAGCGTTTTGATGACGACGCACAGCTGCAAGAAGAGGTAACGAAGTGGTTGAAGGCGCAGGCGGCCGAATTTTTCGACGAAGGAATTTCCAAGCTCGTACATCGCCACGATAAATGCCTTAATTTGAATGGTGACTATGTCGAAAAGTAGTATTTGAGTGTGGCTTTCATCTGTATATAATAAAATTTGTTTCCTATACTTTGTTTACTTTTTATTCCAAAACGTAATCTACTTTCTGGATAGCCCTCGTATTTTCATGGTAATAATGAGCCTTGCTGATAGCGGTGCTATTGTAAGCGGGCGCCGGCGGGCAGCGATAACTGAGGTAAAGAACTCGCCGGCATAGATCAAGTTACGCTTCTAGAATGTGATAGAATGATTTGGAAATTTCTGGAGTGATAGAGATTGTTCGGCTCCTGGCTGACTTTAGAACTATCTAGAGTTCCGAATTAGCTATTTAAGGACGTGACGGCTCGCAAAGAACAGTTGTGACACGAGAGACAGCTGGAAGTGTTATTGTAACGAGAGCTAAGGATGTAATCTGCTGTCACTGTTTGTTATTGTCATCGACCTTGGTAGACTGATGGTGTATGTAACGTAATGCTGCTGTAATCTATAAGAGTATTTCTACGAAAATAAAGAGATTTTTAATTTCTGTAACTGGCCCTTTTAATTCTACGAACCCACAAAATCACAGTATTTACGTTGTAATAATATTTTCAATGTGCACTTCAAACGTGACATTCTGCTCCAATTTGTGACCAATTTCATTTATGTTTTCTTGACTTGGATTCCTTCTATTTGTTTTAAAGTTAAATTAAACGGTTTCCTAGCTAAAACATATAGAGTCTTATACCAAGAATGCTGTTGGACGGAAGTCTTCCTTCTTTCCACAGAATAGTTTACCAAAATTGAATTAAACTATTCAGTTCTTTAGAAATGTCTTGAATTTAATTCATGTTTAAAGTTAACAGAAATCGAAACATAATTCAACTGATATTCTTTCACTTCTGAAGAATACTTTTTTTGATAAATCTCGAACTAAAAGTTTTTACGACTTTTCACTGTGAAAGTCGAAATTATTTCCATGTAATATTTAAACTTGTGTTCTCGTTCCTCCCCGGAGGAAGATTATTGATTTTTCTTTCCCATGGCAACTACACATTTCTTGTTGTTTACGTCATATGTGGTGACTAATTAGGATTAGGATTGGGATTTCATTACTGAGGGGATTCGGTACGTAGGCCACTATGCTGGCCCCATTGTTCCTGTACCCCAAGCTGGACACCCCCGGGAGGAAGGATGACACGAAGGAGATAGAGGCCGGCCGACCCGCAGAGACACGACGACAGTACAGAGGACAGCGTCCCTACAGTTTACTTGGATAGAGACTTCCCCCGAGAGGCCAGGACAACGAACTCTCTCCCCTACAACGGGACGACAACGAACCCAGCAGCCGAGCCCCAAAGGTCCCTGGCTGGCGGTACGAGCCCCAAAGGTCCCTGGCTGGCGGCCCTATTCCCAAAGGTCCCTGGCTGGCGGTCCGAGCCCCAAAGGTCCCTGACAGGCGGTCCGAGCCCCAAAGGTCCCTGGCTGGCGGTACGAGCCCCAAAGGTCCCTGACAGGCGGTCCGAGCCCCAAAGGTCCCTGGCTGGCGGTACGAGCCCCAAAGGTCCCTGGCTGGCGGTCCGAGCCCCAAAGGTCCCTGGCTGGCGGCCCTATTCCCAAAGGTCCCTGGCTGGCGGTCCGAGCCCCAAAGGTCCCTGACAGGCGGTCCGAGCCCCAAAGGTCCCTGGCTGGTGGTACGAGCCCCAAAGTTCCCTGGCTGGCGGTCCGAGCCCCAAAGGTCAAAGGTCCCTGGCTGGTGGTACGAGCCCCAAAGGTCCCTGGCAGGCGGTCCGAGCCCCAAAGGTCCCAGGCAGGCGGTACGAGCTCCAAAGGTCCCTGGCTGGCGGCCCTAGCCCCAAAGGTCCCTGGCTGACGGTCCGGAAATGTTCCCATCAGAGGAGCTGAGGCCGACAAGCGACCTACCGGAGGATTAAGTAGTTTTCCTCAGAGCGTAAATCACCTTGCCATTTACCGCCGACAGTTCCACCCTGAAAGACACTACCGGATGAGAGATGTGAAATGATAATGGAGGTGAAATGCAGGGACAGTAAATTCGGGGAACGTAATTAACATACCCAGCATTTTGCTACCTACCCGTGAAAACCCTCGAAAAAGCCCATGGATTAGGAAGGTCGGCCACGGGAATTGAACCCAGGTCTACCGAATGCGGACCACAGACAAAACCGCCTGAGACATCCCGCTCGGTTGTAGTGACCAATACAACGGTCTTGTTTATTTTTAATTATGTGCTTCACTTTCTAAACTTAGTTTAAGCATACAATTTACCTTAAGCGTTATTCAAACTAATTTTAATTCCAAACAACATCGTAAAACTCAGCAATATTAACTTTTCTCTTCCGAGACTGCGTTAAAAAAAAATGCTACAACGTTCAGCATCGACAGCCACAATCTCTCATCCCCTTATCCCAAATATACACTTTACTTCTTGTTTACTCTAACTGTAAGTACAACTGTCAGATATAAATACTTTCTTATAAGTAATTGTTTGACAAAATTAATTACTTGAAATGTGTTCTGAAAATGATTTAACTGTCAAAGTATAAACCATTAGGTTCTATGGTCTTGAGTCATCGTTCAGCGAAGTTTATTATCTCACGATGTTACTAGTCTCTGGTTTTTGATGTGAAGAATTTCGTGGCACTCACTTGTACGCTTTAATGCCGTCAAAATCTATTCCACGTAGAAACTGGGTCATGGATCGAAAAAGATGATAATCTGATAGTACCAGATCACGGCTGTATACTAGATATGGTAGTAGTTCCATTTCTCCCAATTCCGGATATTTTTTCATGGTTGTTGGTGCAGTACGGAGTGTTACATTCTCCTGTTGTAATAGAACTCTATTTGGGTTAACTAAAGCTGGGTATCTCCGTCTCAAAGTGTCATGAACTCGTTCCAGTTGTTGAGAATAAAGATCCGCATCAATCGCCCGTCCGTTTGGAACAAACTCTCAGTGAATCACAACTTCAGACACACAACATTACTTTGGGACCGAACTGATGAGGATCAAGTCACTGTTTCGGTAATATACCCAGTTTACATCACAAGTGACAAATCTATCATCCATGGGATTACGGATAAGCTGACTCTACGTTCAGTCTGTTGAGCTACAGAACTACAGCTTCTGTATAAAACTTGTGGACCATCCACAAGCCACCTCCGAAGATTAAACATCTGTTGAGATTAGTGAAAGACAAACTGGACTTCCAGGTTCCGGGAGTGTGCCGCATTCCCTGTGAATGTGGGACACCGTATATAGGACAAACCGGAAGGACCATCGCTACTAGAATAATCGACCATGAATGGAGCTTTCGTTTAATGCAACCTGAGAAGTCTGGACTGGCAGAGTACCATAGAGCAAACCTTCGGGAGACGACCATTTTGGCAAAATGCTACAGTTACTGGGAGCGGAGAATTAAGGAGGCTTTGGCGATTTCCTCTGAAAGGAGCACGCTTAATCGTGATGCTGCATTTCAGTTCAGCTCCTCTTGGAAAAGACCTAAAATGGAAATCCGTCGAATTAAGAAACAAATATCAATACAGCTTGATAATGAAGTTAAGCAGTTACGGTTCTTTGACACAATTTTCTATACTCACGCCATCTCCTGACTGACCTGGCATTTAATTTACTGAAAACACTCTTTTGTTCAGTAATGCGAATTTTGATGGTTATTTGTCTTTATTTATTGTTGTGTTATATCCAGTATTTCTTTTGTGGTTATAACATTTAACAAATATCCCGATGATGGGAGAGATGCACACTCCCGTAACGTTGAAATCTAATCGTCTTTTCACCTGACTTGTTGCCCGAGAAGAAAGTGAGCGTAGTCGTCGCCAGGAAAGCTTCAGGTCTTATTTTAGCTTCTGTATGATTGTCCAAATGTCTTAATGTAGTGATATGTGGCATCTTTCGACGTACAAAGTTCCTCCGAAGGACCACCGCAAATTGTATGTGGATTTTCTCGTGAAACTTGACGTGTATTCTCAATATTGAATACTTTAGGTCTTCCAGAACGTGGTAAATCTTTAGTGTAGAATTGATTGTGTCCAATTAGTATTAATGATGAAAAACTGACTATGTCAGAAATTGTAACCAACAATCTATTAACAATATTTATTTGCTTTTTCTACTTTAGACTTTTCTTGGACCCTGTATCTGTTACAGTTTTTAGTCTTATGTAACTTTTTATATTTATCTTTGTATCTTGAACTAACGTGTCCTATAACATATGTATTATGCTCCAAAGGATGCTTTCCTCTCCATTGTTGAAACGTTGGAATTAATTAACACGCTCAATAACACCTTCTCCTTCCACTTCACATATTGTTCCAGCTGTGATAGCGACTTTATAATCTTGTTTCTAGTAGTGTTTTAGAAGTACTCTAAGTTCAAACTTTGTTATCTCCGTTTTGTTTATTGTTTATTAACAACTGAAGACTGATACATACTCGCAATTTACTCAACACTAGCCATGGCATCCTGTAAAGAGCATTGACAAACCAAAGAAACTCGATACATTTTCCAGGCACAAAAAATAAAATATAAAGCAGTGTTTATGAGACCATTTTATATCTGTGGACACTTTACTCACACATGCGCACATGTGACACTTTTAAGTCCATTGCTGTGTTAGTGATTGATTGTTGGACACATGAAGTATGAAACGTACATTTGTATAGAAATTTTGATATTATATTTTTCAGTGAAGTGAAATATTTTCCTTGTTATTTGAGAAAGAAAGTATCCTTATACAAGTATGAGGGCTAATTTATCATTGTAGTGGTTTACACAATAATATGTTTAAATATAGATGCAGTTACGTCAGTGCTGACTATTGATTACTGATGACTAAGCTCTTCCGGTCATATATCAACAAGCTAAACCGATTAGACCCGACCTAATCTAATTAAAGGATCTTATTGTGTTCAATTATCTCGAAATGTTAACATAGTTTTAAGCCTAGTTCTCAACTGTCGTGTACAAGATTAATGTCCTCGGTTCCGCTATTAGAAAGGAATTTGCTATATTAACAGTAACTGTTGTACTCAGACGTAACAATAACGACATTGAAAATTAATTATTCTTTCACACTGGCCGTGTGTAGGCTAAATTGTGGAAACGTAGAGTCAGACTGAAAAATTCAATGCCATAGCCGGGATTTGAACCACGGATCTTCTGGTTTCCGTCCAGCCGCACTACCATTGAGCTACTATGGCCAACGTGCCGATATGACATTAAATTCTCCAATTGACTCATATTTTCCCGGTAAACCACTTAGGAGTTCTCAAAAACACATGAGACAACTACCTTAATGGCGACTTACAACATGTAGGTAAGTACTTTATGGCCCGGGCTTTATAGTAAACTACTATTAGGTCACTCTGACCTAAACCACTGAGAGATTTACTGGGAAAATATGAGTCAGTTGGAGAATTTAATGTCATGTCGGCACGTTGGTCATAGTAGCTCAATGGTTTAGAGCGGACGGACGGAAACCAAAAGATCCGTGGTTCAAATCCCGGCTATGGCATTAAATTTTTCAGTCTGACTCTACGTTTCCACAGTGAGGACATTGTTATACTTTCGTTTGGTTTGATTTACACTCAAACTTTAACTAGAACTGAGCGATGATGTTAACTTGTTTAAAGATGTCATTACACTTCTTTAGAAGTTATATAGACAGATTGATACTTCCAGGTAGGGCAGACAATAGTATTAGCTGCTGAAACGTCCTTCCCCAAGAACCCCGACCCGCTTATAACGGGAGATATCGTAACTTTTACTATGTGACAGAAATGACAACACGAGGTTTCACCAAACTCTCTGTGTCACTGGAATAGTTAGCCCAATGCTAATTTACAATCACTTTCACTTTTACAAATACACGAGTACATCAGACTGATATTCTACCAACTTAAAATAAAAATAAAAATGGTATCCGAAATATGGCGCTCTTACCCTATTCCTTGCTGACCGACTCACAACTACTCTGCTAGCACAAATATCCAACGCTGGTTTTTACATCTCCTTTTATACTTTACTTGTTGCAGAGGAGATTTTATAGAATCGGAAATTTCTACAGTCGAAAGAATGAGACATTGTCGAAGAGGAAAGGTCAAGTGGAAAACAGTGCGCACAACAAAGTATCTACTTTGGGCTTTGTGACGTCATCTAGCGGCTCAGTAAACAACAAAGGTGATGCAATGGTTAGCTCACTCCATTCTCCTCCGAAAGATAATTTTTCTATTCAGTTTTTATAAATTTGTTACAGTGTTTTGTATTATAATCCGCAGTCAGACCGAGTATAGAGTAGATGGTATACCGTGCCTGTCTCACGTCCAAGAAGCTGTTAAATCGAATCTCGGTTATGGTGAGTTATCTAGGGTTTTCCTTTATTTTGCCCAAATGACCTTGTTTGCCCTAAAACACCACACACGCTCACTCCTTTATTTTGGGGGCAGGCAGATTACTTCGTGTCTCATTTCAGTTACAAGCTAATTCAGTTAATACACTTTTCCGTGATTTTTAAACGGAACAACAACTGAATAATACTATTGGAACTCTCTACAATAAATAGAGATTACGAACCATTCATAAAAAGACACATAAGGAATGAATAGAGCCAGACTGAAAAAATTCAATGTCATAGCCGAGATTTGAACCACGGATCTCCCGCTTTCCGAGTGGTTGCTCTAACCACTGAGCTACTATGGCCAACATGACGACATGACATTAAATTCTACAACTGACTCGTATGTTTCGCGGTAGACCACTAGAGGTTCTCATATGCTATGAGACACGCATCTTTTGTGTCAACTTACTATGCTGTAAGTACTTAAGTCCCAGGTTTCATAGTTAAACCACTTAGCTACTATGACCAACATGCCGACATGACATTAAATTCTACAACTGATTCGTATGTTTCCCGGTAGACCACTAGGGGTTCTCATATGCTATGAGACACGCACCTTTTGTGTCGACTTACTATGCTATAAGTACTTAAGTCCCAGGCTTCATAGTTAAACCACTGAGCTACTATGGCCAACATTCCGACATGACATTAAATTCTCCAACTGACTCGTATGTTTCCCGGGAGACCACTAGAGGTTCTCATATGCTATGAGACACGCACCTTTTGTGGCGACTTACTATGCTGTAAGTACTTAAGTCCCAGGTTTCATAGTTAAACCACTTAGCTACTATGACCAACATGCCGACATGACATTAAATTCTCCAACTGACTCGTATGTTTCCCGGGAGACCACTAGAGGTTCTCATATGCTATGAGACACGCACCTTTTGTGGCGACTTGCTATGCTGTAAGTACTTAAGTCCCAGGTTTCATAGTTAAACCACTTAGCTACTATGACCAACATGCCGACATGACATTAAATTCTACAACTGACTCGTATGTTTCATGGTAGACCACTAGGGGTTCTCGTATGCTATGAAACACGCACCTTTTGCGACGACTTACTATGCTGTAAGTACTTAAGTCCCAGGTTTCATAGTTAAACCACTTAGCTACTATGACCAACATGCCGACATGACATTAAATTCTACAACTGACTCGTATGTTTCATGGTAGACCACTAGGGGTTCTCGTATGCTATGAAACACGCACCTTTTGCGACGACTTACTATGCTGTAAGTACTTAAGTCCTAGGCTTCATAGTTAAACCACTGAGCTACTATGGCCAACATTCCGACATGACATTAAATTCTCCAACTGACTCGTATGTTTCCCGGTAGACCACTAGGGGTTCCCATAAGCTATGAGACACGCACCTTTTGTGACGACTTACTATGCTGTAAGTACTTAAGTCCCAGGCTTCATAGTTAAACCACTTAGCTACTATGACCAACATACCGACAAGACATTAAATTCTCCAACTGACTCATATGTTTCCCGGTAGACCACTAGGGGTTCTCATATGCTATGAGACAAGCACCTCTTGTGGCGACTTACTATGCTGTAAGTACTTAAGTCCCAGGCTTCATAGTTAAACCACTTAGCTACTATGGCCAACATGCCGACAAGACATTAAATTCTCCAACTGACTCGTATGTTTCCCGGTAGACCACTAGGGGTTCTCATATGCTATGAGACAAGCACCTCTTGTGGCGACTTACTATGCTGTAAGTACTTAAGTCCTAGGCTTCATAGTTAAACCACTTAGCTACTATGGCCAACATGCCGACAAGACATTAAATTCTCCAACTGACTCGTATATTTCCCGGTAGACCACTAGGGGTTCTCATATGCTATGAGACACGCACCTTTTGTGTCGACTTACTATGCTGTAAGTACTTAAGTCCCAGGCTTCATAGTTAAACCACTTAGCTACTATGGCCAACATGCCGACATGACATTAAATTCTCCAACTGACTCGTATGTTTCCCGGTAGACCACTAGGGGTTCTCATATGCTATGAGACACGCACCTTTTGTGTCGACTTACTATGCTGTAAGTACTTAAGTCCTAGGCTTTATAGTTAAACCGCTGAGCTACTATGGCCAACATGCCGACATGACATTAAATTCTACAACTGACTCGTATATTTCCCGGTAGACCACTAGGGGTTCTCATATGCTATGAGACACGCACCTTTTGTGACGACTTACTATGCTGTAAGTACTTAAGTCCCAGGCTTCACAGTTAAACCACCATGTTATTCAGGTAAATTGATGGAAATAATCATTTCTTTCACACTAACCGTGTGTAGGCTAAGGTTTGAATGTGTAGAGCCAGACTGAAGAATTCAATGCCATAACGGGATTTGAACCACGGATTTCCGTGCGGTTGCTCTAAACACTGAGCTACTATGAGCTATATTGTGCTACAACATACTACTTGTAGGTCGTGTATAAAGTTAATGTTAGGTTGTGTACACCCCTAACAGTCTCGTGACCTCACTTACTCGATACGAGCAACACCAAAGCTTTGGTTAAATTACTGACATTCCAGGAATTCTAACGTACACTGCTTCCATCCCTTTGTTCAACTGTTAATACAGCGGCCGACCGCATGATTTACACTACAGAATTACCCTCAGGCGACTTTCTCTAGTCTTGTGCAGACACTTACTGCAAAATACTGATTATCTTAGACTTTGAGTCGTATGGTGAGTGTGTTACCTGGGGCACAATTTAATGACCTTTAAATGACTCGAAAATGCAATAAAAATGACGTAATACTTATGAAAATGACCTAAAAATTGGAATACCCAAAAATTACTAATCAAAAGTTATAAGTTAAAGTTTATTGATTTTGTAGGCAGACATAATTATTTATCAACACCAGAAAATAGAAAATGTGAACAGATTTCATGAAATTAATTAGCAATTTATATATATATATATAAAAAATCTAATAAATTTATTAGAACAAATGAAATCATACCATAAATTAAGACCTCCCCACTCCACTAAATGTCCACCTCGGTAGCGTGTCTGCCTCACGTTCATGAGGTCCCGAGTTTGAATCTCGGTCGGGGGGAGTTACCCGGAGAATTTAATGTCATGCTGACATGTTGGCTATAGTAGCTCTAGGGTAAAGATGTAGCAGTCATTTTATATATTTCATGGTTTGTTAGGAATAGCCAAAGAGATTAGTATTTGTAATTAAATAAAATAGTAATGTAAAGTAGGTAATGCTGTAACCATGACAACGTAATATGATAAGAAGTTGTTAAATGTTTTAAAAGATTTTGTTCTGTTTATCAAAGTATTAGGGGTAAGAGTGTATTTGTCTCTCCGAGTGTGTGCAGAAACAACTTTGTATCAAAGAAGCGTGCGCGCAAGAAAACATATGCATCAACCGCTGTTTGTAAAAATACTACACTAATAATATTTAGAATTGTACCAAAGAGTTTAAAAATGTTTACGAGGAATTAAATTTCCATCTTTGAGAAAGAAAAGTATCATTCATTCTTCAAAAGTTATAATATTAGCTTTCTGAGCCCCGTTACCACGATCCTGGGAAAGGAAAATAACTCATCGCTGAGCAATTACAGATGCGCCTAATTATCCAGAGTTGCAGATTTCTACAGGATCGTCACTAAAGATGAGAAATTAATCTGCATCCACCTTCATCCCAAATAATCCTGCTTCAAGATGGTGTCACAAAGTGGTGCATCTTCATAGCATCTTCAAACACCAGCATTTCGCAATACAAACTTCGCTTCAAAGAGCATCCGGACGGAGACCAGTAGATCCGTAGTTCAAATCCCGACTATGGCATAGAACCTTCCAGTCTGGTTCTTTCAGTACTTTGGCCCACTTACAGCTAATGTGATAGGACGATTAATTTCCATTAATTGGCCTGATATTTCTCCGAATTATAAAGTCCGGACCTTAAATTCCTTACAGCATAGTACGTGGCGTGTCAGTAAAATAAGGTCTCTAATTCTATTTAATATGGAAAACATGTTTATTGCCAATAAATGTTAACATTGATGGAAAGGCGGAACTTAAAGTTATTTGCGATCTTGCACTTTTGCATGCGCTGTGGCAGATTTTGTATACCCCTGTCATAACACTCTCCCGCCAATTTACACAGGTAGAACTCAACCTCGTTTTTCAAATTATCGTATTCCACCCAGGTGTGACGTCAACTCAGGAAACAGATGATAATCACTAGGTACTAAGTCTGGACTGTCCCGTCCGAACTGAGCCAGGAGATCAGCCGTTGCATGTGCAGTATGGGGACGAGCGTTGTCGTGATGAAAAATCACCCCCTTCGTCAGCATTCCCCTCCTTCGATTTTGAATGCCATGTTGCAATTTTTTAATGTCTCACAGTAGCTAGCGGCGTTTATTGTTGTGCCCGTAGGCATAAACTCGCACAACAATACACTTTTTCTGATCTAGAACACACTGGCCATCATTTTGCCGGCAGAAAATGTCTGTTTGAACTTTCGCTGCTTCGGCGAATTCGAATGCCGCCACTGACGAGAACGTTCTTTAGTTTCTGGTGTTGTGTAGTGACTCAGGTTTCATCGCCAGTGACAATTGAATCCAACAATTCCTCGCCCTGTTCTGCATAGTGCTCCAGTAATCGGCGGGCCGGTTCAACACGTTGCTGTGAGCATTTTCGGGACTCACCTCGCACACAACTTGCGATAATGCAAATATTCGGTAAAAATCTTGTCAATCGTAGTCTTACTGACTTCAGGGATAAGGTCGTACAGCTGGCGAAGTGTCACACGCCGATCTTTAAACATTTCTTGATCCACTTTTGCAATTTTTTCGGCTGAAACCGAAGGCCGACCAGAAGGCTGTATGTCCGTCTTTGAACTGTCTGACGTCCATACACTGTGGCCCATAGACTTCACATAACCGACGATGAATTTCAGTGGGGGTAGTGCTCTTGGCATTTAGAAAACAGAACACTGCACGTAACTCGTACTTCGCGGTGGAAGTGATAGGAAGCTTTATCGCAAACGGCTGCTCAGCCAAGGTTAATGGTTGTAACGGGTTTATTGTGGTGGAGATTAGAAGGGGTGAAACAAGCTAGAGTCAGATTACTTCCGTAAAAACCCTGGCACAATGCATTGCTTACCTTAGGAGCGACTCTCACCACCGATGGGCGTGGCTTAGGCGTGAGGTGATTGGGGAAGTTGCTCGATGCCGTCCAGCATGTCTTCTGCACATCCCTCGAAAACGTACCTCTCGGCTCTGCTGCTGCAATCGTATTCAGACATTGCTGAGTAATCACTTTCCGAATCACTGCTGCTACTGTCGTCATTAACAGTGATCGTCAGCTTTTCCACCTCTGTTTCTAGGAGACCCTCAGTTTTTATATATTTCTCTTCCACTTGGTGAACATGCCGGCAAACTGGACCCCATTCTGCTTCTCCTTTTTAACCAAATCGCTGTTCGCACAAACGCCACACGTCTCCCATGTTGAAGCGCAACCCATTCTTTTACATTTGCCCAAATTTTTCCAATGGCATTCATGTCCGGATGGTACGGTGGTAAGCGGGGAACTACGTGCCCATCTTCTTCAAAAATTGCATCCACAATATATTTCTTATGTTTTGGCTTATGCAATGTTATAAGATCATATATTTCCGCTTTCAGCATATGGTTTCCGAACGGAATCCTATGCTTAACCAACCAGTCTTGCATATCCTGCTTTTTTGTGTTCGCTGTGGGGCATTTTTCTCTGGTCACATTGTGATATGAAGCGTTGTCTATCACAAGAACAGACTTTTCTGGAAGATTGGGATATAGTTTTTCTTTAACTGCATTCTAAATGAAAAGTTTCACAGATTTAGTGTTCTCAACAAAGCACGTGATAACCAAGTTCACTCGTCTAGATGAGGATACACACTGACCTTTGCGCATACAGGTTGACGCATACGACTGGGTGGGAGGGAGAGAGGGAGGAACTGGCATACATGAGGCGCCAAGCGGATATTGAAAACAGGCTCGCCCGCTGAACACCCAGGGCTTTTATGGGAATACGGCTACTCTACACGCCAATGTTGCCGGATCTCGCGTGATAGCGTTCCTCATGGCCCCAGAGCCTTGGAGACCTTATTTTACGGACACGTCTCGTAAGTCGCCATTAAGGCAGTTGTCTCATGTATTTATGAGAACTGTTAGTGGCTAACCTAGAAAAACACGAGTCATTTGAAAAGCTGAATGTCATGTCGACATGCTAACTCAGTGGTTAAGAGCAGCCGGACGAAAAGCAGGAGATAAAAGGTTCAGAACCCGGCTAAGGCATTGAATGTTTCAGTCTCACTAAATTTTCAACTCCAAGATTCACCACAATAAATATATTTGAACTGTCTCCCTCGTAAAAAGCTGTTACTGAAAGCCATGGTTATACATCTTGCTGCGGACCATATATTCTGAGACGGACACGCCCCATGGGAATAAGATTTCGGGATCTCCTACATTCGCATGGCCTCCGAATGCCTCGCGTGGGGAGGTCGTCTATCTGCCCTTATCCTGCATGGCAGCTCAATCGTGCGCGGTTCGATCTCGCTCTTTCAAGCAACTCTAGACTCGCTACTCCACATTCGGTGTTCCAACAACTTTTTGCCGAACTACTGAGCCGTTACCCTAACTATTTTCCGGTCTTTACGGACGGTTCTCAGTTAGGTAGCGCTACGGGTTGCGCGTTCTTCATTAACGGTGAGGCTCACAAATTTCGACTTCTGGACTCAACTTCGGTCTTCTCAGCAGAGCTGTATGCCATCCTCTATCTGCTCCTTTTTATTTGCAAGTTAGCCCCTGGCTGTTTTATTGTCTGCACTGACTCTCTAAGTGCTCTTCAGGCCTTGCAACAGCACACTGTCGCTCACACCCTTGTTTTAAAAATATAGGCCCAGATCTCGCAAATGCTCGGTCGCGGACATAATTTTGTTTTTACTTGGACCCCAGGCCATGTGGGCATTTCCGGGAACGAAGAGGCGGACGCGGCTGCTAAGTCCGCTTGCCATTTGCCCCGGCGTTTAACAACTACGGTGCCATACGAGGATGTGCAACGTTTTTTCCGTCGCCATCTCCTATCTGCTTGGCAGCAATCCCGGACAGCTTTAGAAGGCACACAACTCCGGGGTATAAAGGAGAGCGTACAACCCTGGCCGGCGAGCCGAGGTGATACTCACCCGGCTGAGAATTGGGCACACACGAAGGACTCATGGCCACCTATTAAGAGGGGAACCGGCCCCTGTGTGTGCTCCGTGTGCAGTACGCCTCACGGTGCGGCACGTGCTGCTTGATTGCCCGCGTTCGCCAGTCAATAGGCTTGGGAGCTAACTTGCCCAGTATTTTAGGGGACGACCCAGTGGCCGTGATTAAGGCACTGCGGTTTGTTACCGAAATTGGTTTTAATAAACAAGTCTAACTTGGATTTTATATTTGTTAATTTTAGCGATTTTAAATTATTAGACTTGGAACGGGTTTTTATGTACTTTTAATAGGTCAGTGTTATTTTGAATTTGTTGATTTTAGAGATTTTAAATTGTTAGTCTTGGTATGGGCTTTTTTATGTACTTTTAGTAGTTGAGTGATTTTATTTTATTTTACCTTTTAGCTTAATTTGTGTATCTTTTAGATTATAGTGTTGACTTAGGGCCCAAATGACCTTGTTGTCGACGGGCCCTTAAACACCACACACTCACTCACTATATTCTGAGATTGCCTACTTTTTTATTGACCTACAACGCCAAGAAAGCCATTCAAACATCTCCCTAATACGGAGCGTACACCTAATGTCTACTTTGCTAACTGAATATAAACATTAAATAAGAGACGAGATATGTCAGTGGCTGTCAAGTTGAACACTTCAGCTATTTAGAAGACTGCAGTTGATTTTGAATGATGTGTTGTATTCAATAACGTGGGTTTTATGACCCTAAAGGTCAGTGAGTGATATGTCGTGTCGCATGTCACTGCAGATTACATCAACTGGACAGTAATCAACAACGTCGATGACCTTCACAGCGTATGAGAGATACGAAAATTGCGTCAGGGAAATTGTTTTAAACCCATTACACGACAGTTAATAAACCGCAGAAACGTTCACCCATCCTGAACAAAACATATAAACTTTACGAAACATTGCACTGTTAAAAAGGTTCATCACTCTATTTACTTCATGTTATTGTAGTTACAAGGGAATACAGTAGACTTTAAGTGATAGTCAAATGTTTTGGTCGTTATGTGATGTATACATGACTTTCTATACTCTTGTACAAACACTTATTGCTCTATCTACTTCAAGATAAACATTATCTTATTGTAGTTACAAGGGAATACAGTAGACTTTAAGTGATAGTCAAATGTTTTGGTAGTTATGTGATGTATACATGACTTTCTCTACTCTTGTACAAACACTTATTGCTCTATCTACTTCAAGATCAACATTATCTTATTGTAGTTACAAGGGAATACAGTAGACTTTAAGTGATAGTCAAATGTTTTGGTAGTTATGTGATGTATACATGACTTTCTCTACTCTTGTACAAACACTTATTGCTCTATCTACTTCAAGATCAACATTATCTTATTGTAGTTACAAGGGAATACAGTAGACTTTAAGTGATAGTCAAATGTTTTGGTAGTTATGTGATGTATACATGACTTTCTCTACTCTTGTACAAACACTTATTGCTCTATCTACTTCAAGATAAACATTATCTTATTGTAGTTACAAGGGAATACAGTAGACTTTAAGTGATAGTCAAATGTTTTGGTAGTTATGTGATGTATACATGACTTTCTCTACTCTTGTACAAACACTTATTGCTCTATCTACTTCAAGATCAACATTATCTTATTGTAGTTACAAGGGAATACAGTAGACTTTAAGTGATAGTCAAATGTTTTGGTAGTTATGTGATGTATACATGACTTTCTCTACTCTTGTACAAACACTTATTGCTGTATCTACTTCAAGTTAAACATTATCTTATTGTAGCTACATGTGAATACAGTAGACTTTAAGTGATAGTCAAATGTTTTGGTCGTTATGTGATGTATACATGACTTTCTATACTCTTGTACAAACACTTATTGCTCTATCTACTTCAAGATAAACATTATCTTATTGTAGTTACAAGGGAATACAGTAGACTTTAAGTGATAGTCAAATGTTTTGGTAGTTATGTGATGTATACATGACTTTCTCTACTCTTGTACAAACACTTATTGCTCTATCTACTTCAAGATCAACATTATCTTATTGTAGTTACAAGGGAATACAGTAGACTTTAAGTGATAGTCAAATGTTTTGGTAGTTATGTGATGTATACATGACTTTCTCTACTCTTGTACAAACACTTATTGCTCTATCTACTTCAAGATCAACATTATCTTATTGTAGTTACAAGGGAATACAGTAGACTTTAAGTGATAGTCAAATGTTTTGGTAGTTATGTGATGTATACATGACTTTCTCTACTCTTGTACAAACACTTATTGCTCTATCTACTTCAAGATAAACATTATCTTATTGTAGTTACAAGGGAATACAGTAGACTTTAAGTGATAGTCAAATGTTTTGGTCGTTATGTGATGTATACATGACTTTCTCTACTCTTGTACAAACACTTATTGCTCTATCTACTTCAAGATCAACATTATCTTATTGTAGTTACAAGGGAATACAGTAGACTTTAAGTGATAGTCAAATGTTTTGGTCGTTATGTGATGCATACACGACTTTCTCTACTCTTATACAAACACTTATTGCTCTATCTACTTCAAGATCAACATTATCTTATTGTAGTTACAAGGGAATACAGTAGATTTTAAGTGATAGTCAAATGTTTTGGTCGTTATGTGATGTATACATGACTTTCTCTACTCTTGTACAAACACTTATTGCTCTATCTACTTTAAGATAAACATTATCTTATTGTAGTTACAAGGGAATACAGTAGACTTTAAGTGATAGTCAAATGTTTTGGTCGTTATGTGATGTATACATGACACTCTCTACTCTTGTACAAACATTTATTGCTCTATCTACTTTAAGATAAACATTATCTTATTGTAGTTACAAGGGAATACAGTAGACTTTAAGTGATAGTCAAATGTTTTGGTCGTTATGTGATGTATACATGACTTTCTCTACTCTTGTACAAACACTTATTGCTCTATCTAATTCAGGATAAACATTATCTTATTGTAGTTACAAGGGAATACAGTAGACTTTAAGTGATAGTCAAATGTTTTGGTCGTTATGTGATGTATACATGACTTTCTCTACTCTTGTACAAACACTTATTGCTCTATCTACTTCAGGATAAACATTATCTTATTGTAGTTACAAGGGAATACAGTAGACTTTAAGTGATAGTCAAATGTTTTGGTCGTTATGTGATGTATACACGACTTGCTCTACTCTTGTACAAACACTTACTGCTATATCTACTTCAAGATAAACATTATCTTATTGTAGTTACAAGGGAATACAGTAGACTTTAAGTGATAGTCAAATGTTTTGGTCGTTATGTGATGTATACATGACTTTCTCTACTCTTGTACAAACACTTATTGCTCTATCTACTTCAGGATAAACATTATCTTATTGTAGTTACAAGGGAATACAGTAGACTTTAAGTGATAGTCAAATGTTTTGGTCGTTATGTGATGTATACACGACTTGCTCTACTCTTGTACAAACACTTACTGCTATATCTACTTCAAGATAAACATTATCTTATTGTAGTTACAAGGGAATACAGTAGACTTTAAGTGATAGTCAAATGTTTTGGTCTTTATGTGATGTATACATGACTTTCTCTACTCTTGTACAAACACTTACTGCATTATCTACTTCAAGATAAACATTATCTTATTGTAGTTACAAGGGAATACAGTAGACTTTAAGTGATAGTCAAATGTTTTGGTCGTTATGTGATGTATACATGACTTTCTCTACTCTTGTACAAACACTTATTGCTATATCTACTTCAAGATAAACATTATCTTATTGTAGTTACAAGGGAATACAGTAGACTTTAAGAGATAGTCAAATGTTTTGGTCGTTATGTGAGGTATACCTGACTTTCTCTACTCTTGTACAAACACTTATTGCTATATCTACTTCAGGATAAACATTATCTTATTGTAGTTACAAGGGAATACAGTAGACTTTAAGTGATAGTCAAATGTTTTGGTCGTTATGTGATGTATACATGACTTTCTCTACTCTTGTACAAACACTTATTGCTCTACCTACTTTAAGATAAACATTATCTTATTGTAGTTACAAGGGAATACAGTAGACTTTAAGTGATAGTCAAATGTTTTGGTCGTTATTTGATGTATACATGACTTTCTCTACTCTTGTACAAACACTTATTGCTCTACCTACTTTAGGATAAACATTATCTTATTGTAGTTAAAGGGAATACAGTAGACTTTAAGTGATAGTCAAATGTTTTGGTCGTTATGTGAGGTATACATGACTTTCTCTACTCTTGTACAAAAACTTATTGCTATATCTACTTCAAGATAAACATTATCTTATTGTAGTTACAAGGGAATACAGTAGACTTTAAGAGATAGTCAAATGTTTTGGTCGTTAATGTGAGGTATACATGACTTTCTCTACTCTTGTACAAAAACTTATTGCTATATCTACTTCAAGATAAACATTATCTTATTGTAGTTACAAGGGAATACAGTAGACTTTAAGAGATAGTCAAATGTTTTGGTCGTTATGTGAGGTATACATGACTTTCTCTACTCTTGTACAAACACTTATTGCTATATCTACTTCAAGGTAAACATTATCTTATTGTAGTTACAAGGGAATACAGTAGACTTTAAGAGATAGTCAAATGTTTTGGTCGTTATGTGAGGTATACATGACTTTCTCTACTCTTGTACAAAAACTTATTGCTATATCTACTTCAAGATAAACATTATCTTATTGTAGTTACAAGGGAATACAGTAGACTTTAAGAGATAGTCAAATGTTTTGGTCGTTATGTGAGGTATACATGACTTTCTCTACTCTTGTACAAACACTTATTGCTATATCTACTTCAAGATAAACATTATCTTATTGTAGTTACAAGGGAATACAGTAGACTTTAAGAGATAGTCAAATGTTTTGGTCGTTATGTGAGGTATACATGACTTTCTCTACTCTTGTACAAACACTTATTGCTCTATCTACTTCAAGATAAACATTATCTTATTGTAGTTACAAGGGAATACAGTAGACTTTAAGAGATAGTCAAATGTTTTGGTCGTTATGTGATATATACATGACTTTCTCTACTCTTGTACAAACACTTATTGCTATATCTACTTCAAGATAAACATTATCTTATTGTAGTTACAAGGGAATACAGTAGATTTTAAGAGATAGTCAAATGTTTTGGTCGTTATGTGAGGTATACATGACTTTCTCTACTCTTGTACAAACACTTATTGCTATATCTACTTCAAGATAAACATTATCTTATTGTAGTTACAAGGGAATACAGTAGACTTTAAGTGATAGTCAAATGTTTTGGTCGTTATGTGATGTATACATGACTTTCTGTACTCTTGTACAAACACTTATTGCTCTATCTACTTCAGGATAAACATTATCTTATTGTAGTTACAGGGGAATACAGTAGACTTTAAGTGATAGTCAAATGTTTTGGTCGTTATGTGATGTATACACGACTTGCTCTACTCTTGTACAAACACTTACTGCTATATCTACTTCAAGATAAACATTATCTTATTGTAGTTACAAGGGAATACAGTAGACTTTAAGTGATAGTCAAATGTTTTGGTCGTTATGTGATGTATACATGACTTTCTCTACTCTTGTACAAACACTTATTGCTCTATCTACTTCAGGATAAACATTATCTTATTGTAGTTACAAGGGAATACAGTAGACTTTAAGTGATAGTCAAATGTTTTGGTCGTTATGTGATGTATACACGACTTGCTCTACTCTTGTACAAACACTTACTGCTATATCTACTTCAAGATAAACATTATCTTATTGTAGTTACAAGGGAATACAGTAGACTTTAAGTGATAGTCAAATGTTTTGGTCGTTATGTGATGTATACATGACTTTCTCTACTCTTGTACAAACACTTATTGCTCTATCTACTTCAGGATAAACATTATCTTATTTTAGTTACAAGGGAATACAGTAGACTTTAAGTGATAGTCAAATGTTTTGGTCGTTATGTGATGTATACACGACTTGCTCTACTCTTGTACAAACACTTACTGCTATATCTACTTCAAGATAAACATTATCTTATTGTAGTTACAAGGGAATACAGTAGACTTTAAGTGATAGTCAAATGTTTTGGTCGTTATGTGATGTATACATGACTTTCTCTACTCTTGTACAAACACTTACTGCTATATCTACTTCAAGATAAACATTATCTTATTGTAGTTACAAGGGAATACAGTAGACTTTAAGTGATAGTCAAATGTTTTGGTCGTTATGTGATGTATACATGACTTTCTCTACTCTTGTACAAACACTTATTGCTCTACCTACTTTAAGATAAACATTATCTTATTGTAGTTAAAGGGAATACAGTAGACTTTAAGAGATAGTCAAATGTTTTGGTCGTTATGTGAGGTATACATGACTTTCTCTACTCTTGTACAAACACTTATTGCTATATCTACTTCAAGATAAACATTACCTTATTGTAGTTACAAGGGAATACAGTAGACTTTAAGTGATAGTCAAATGTTTTGGTCGTTATGTGATGTATACATGACTTTCTCTACTCTTGTACAAACACTTATTGCTCTACCTACTTTAAGATAAACATTATCTTATTGTAGTTACAAGGAAATACAGTAGACTTTAAGTGATAGTCAAATGTTTTGGTCGTTATGTGATGTATACATGACTTTCTCTACTCTTGTACAAACACTTACTGCTCTACCTACTTTAAGATAAACATTATCTTATTGTAGTTAAAGGGAATACAGTAGACTTTAAGTGATAGTCAAATGTTTTGGTCGTTATGTGAGGTATACATGACTTTCTCTACTCTTGTACAAAAACTTATTGCTATATCTACTTCAAGATAAACATTATCTTATTGTAGTTACAAGGGAATACAGTAGACTTTAAGAGATAGTCAAATGTTTTGGTCGTTATGTGAGGTATACATGACTTTCTCTACTCTTGTACAAAAACTTATTGCTATATCTACTTCAAGATAAACATTATCTTATTGTAGTTACAAGGGAATACAGTAGACTTTAAGAGATAGTCAAATGTTTTGGTCGTTATGTGAGGTATACATGACTTTCTCTACTCTTGTACAAACACTTATTGCTATATCTACTTCAAGGTAAACATTATCATATTGTAGTTACAAGGGAATACAGTAGACTTTAAGAGATAGTCAAATGTTTTGGTCGTTATGTGAGGTATACATGACTTTCTCTACTCTTGTACAAAAACTTATTGCTATATCTACTTCAAGATAAACATTATCTTATTGTAGTTACAAGGGAATACAGTAGACTTTAAGAGATAGTCAAATGTTTTGGTCGCTATGTGAGGTATACATGACTTTCTCTACTCTTGTACAAACACTTATTGCTATATCTACTTCAAGATAAACATTATCTTATTGTAGTTACAAGGGAATACAGTAGACTTTAAGAGATAGTCAAATGTTTTGGTCGTTATGTGAGGTATACATGACTTTCTCTACTCTTGTACAAACACTTATTGCTCTATCTACTTCAAGATAAACATTATCTTATTGTAGTTACAAGGGAATACAGTAGACTTTAAGAGATAGTCAAATGTTTTGGTCGTTATGTGATATATACATGACTTTCTCTACTCTTGTACAAACACTTATTGCTATATCTACTTCAAGATAAACATTATCTTATTGTAGTTACAAGGGAATACAGTAGATTTTAAGAGATAGTCAAATGTTTTGGTCGTTATGTGATGTATACATGACTTTCTCTACTCTTGTACAAACACTTATTGCTATATCTACTTCAAGATAAACATTATCTTATTGTAGTTACAAGGGAATACAGTAGACTTTAAGAGATAATCAAATGTTTTGGTCGTTATGTGAGGTATACATGACTTTCTCTACTCTTGTACAAACACTTATTGCTATATCTACTTCAAGATTAACATTATCTTATTGTAGTTACAAGGGAATACAGTAGACTTTAAGAGATAGTCAAATGTTTTGGTCGTTATATGAGGTATACATGACTTTCTCTACTCTTGTACAAACACTTATTGCTATATCTACTTCAAGATAAACATTATCTTATTGTAGTTACAAGGGAATACAGTAGACTTTAAGAGATAGTCAAATGTTTTGGTCGTTATGTGAGGTATACATGACTTTCTCTACTCTTGTACAAACACTTATTGCTATATCTACTTCAAGATTAACATTATCTTATTGTAGTTACAAGGGAATGCAGTAGACTTTAAGAGATAATCAAATGTTTTGGTCGTTATGTGAGGTATACATGACTTTCTCTACTCTTGTACAAACACTTATTGCTATATCTACTTCAAGATAAACATTATCTTATTGTAGTTACAAGGGAATACAGTAAACTTTAAGAGATAGTCAAATGTTTTGGTCGTTATGTGATGCATACATGATTTTCTCTACTCTTGTACAAAAAGTTATTGCTATATCTACTTCAAGATTAACATTATCTTATTGTAGTTACAAGGGAATACAGTAAACTTTAAGAGATAGTCAAATGTTTTGGTCGTTATGTGAGGTATACATGACTTTCTCTACTCTTGTACAAACACTTATTGCTATATCTACTTCAAGATAAACATTATTTTATTGTAGTTACAAGGGAATACAGTAGACTTTAAGAGATAGTCAAATGTTTTGGTCGTTATGTGAGGTATACATGACTTTCTCTACTCTTGTACAAACACTTATTGCTATATCTACTTCAAGATTAACATTATCTTATTGTAGTTACAAGGGAATACAGTAGACTTTAAGAGATAGTCAAATGTTTTGGTCGTTATGTGAGGTATACATGACTTTCTCTACTCTTGTACAAACACTTATTGCTATATCTACTTCAAGATAAACATTATCTTATTGTAGTTACAAGGGAATACAGTAAACTTTAAGAGATAGTCAAATGTTTTGGTCGTTATGTGATGCATACATGATTTTCTCTGTTCTTGTATAAACACTTATTGCTCTATTACTTTCACTCTTTACCTGTCACTGCAGTTACTAAACGAGCATTAGATCTGACAGTATGGATAACTCATATGTACTCTCATACACTCATTTCGTAGTAAACAGATCCACTACCGGAGCAGATAAACGGTTCAAGCCCCTCTACCTCTTCAGGCCCCACTTACCTTTTATGGTGGGTAGACAGTACATGTATGATAAAGGAGAGTGGTATGCGTTTGTTGGTCTAAGATAGCAGGCTAAAACCTGACCTTTGGTCAAGGTTAAATATACAAAAAAAGGAATATGGACCTTCCTAAGAACTCGACTTCCTGAATCCGAGTTTTCCTCGCTGGACCACGTCCACGAACATTTCTGGTCTTATATTTTCTCAGTTGCGGAGAAATGTTTGGCTGTCGGTCATAATTTATATCTCAGAGCTTTTTGGTGGCGAAGGGCATAAAGTATCTGTGAGAGAGATAATATTAATAATGTAAACAGCTGATTGGGCGCCTAATCTGCCGAAAGAGAAGGTAGCTGCTGCCGAGCATATTTATTTGTCGAGTCGTGGCTCCGAGCCAACAGAGAGGCTGCCAAGCGAGCGAAACAAACTTCCTGTAGCTGACGGACGGAGATTCCGGTTGTAGCATTACCTCACCAGATGACGAGTTCTGCGCCGGATATTCTTCCATTCTCTGGACTTCAGTAGGAGAGGGGTCTACTCTGACTTTAAAATGGGATGATGTCTCTCCTTGAATGCTCCCACGCCAGTAGCGATATTGCCATAGTCCATAACCCCTTAACCATGCAGTACACTCACATTCATTTCTCAATGTGTTGATCATATTAATGTATTTTAAAATGTAAATATACTTATATTTCTGGCCTATTTCCTTTATTAACATGTTAAATTTTGCAACCAATTTTCGAACCGTTTCCGCGCACACGGCATTTGAATGCAATCTGAACAAAATCGTTACTTTGTCGTATTGTATGAATAATAGTTTACTGACATAAAATCATGCAAATAACTGTAAAAGAACTGGGTAATGACCTGTAATGAAAACTAGCAGCATAGTCACATTTTAAGACGTTTATTTCAAAATTGACAATGGCAAGGAAGGACGAGAGTTCATCCACAGGTATTCTTGCTGAACTTCTCAGTCCAGGAAAATGTTTTACTGTGTTCCAGTTTATTTTACCTTCTTAATAGGCGCTGCAACTTCATTGGAACAAGTCAATCTCGCCCGTCTACGAATTGGTCACTCCAGCCTCACTCATTCATATCTTCTCTCAAAGCTAGCTGCAGCCTGCGTGTAAAGGATGTAATAAAAAACTTACTATTTACCACCTTCTCATGGAATGCAATGAACACAAAAGAAACAGAAAACAAGACGGAATCCCACAGGATGTCTCCACACTGCTAAACACTTTCAAACTACCCAGCAATTCTTTTAAGGATATAGATATTGGGAAGTTAATATAAATTATGTGCAATATACTTCAATCAATTGTAATTCATAATCTACACAATGGTGTTAAAATAATGAAACTTTTTTTTTTTTGCAAAATACTGTTGTTAACTTATATGAATATGTTCATGTTTTTCTTTTCAGTTATCTGTATTTAATGTAAATCGTTTTCCTAATTAATGTAATTAATGTGTGTTTTATATGTTTGATTGTAAAGCTGTATATTTAATGTAAATTTTTATATTTGTTACTAATTTATTATTTTGTAAAGATGGTCGTGATACGACCCAAGAAATTAAACCAACCTTAAATAAATTAAAAGAAATACGCCTTCATTGACTGAATGTTTTGGCCTTCTCTACTATTTTTTGATATTCGATGCGATCTTTTGTAAAATTTAGTCAATTCTTAACGTTCATGTTTTTTAAATCGTTATGTATATCATCACTCCATCTGTTTTTAGATGCGTCTCAATTGGTGGAACACCTGCTGCCGTATTGGGGGTCCTGGGTTCGAATCCCAGCAGTGGGGGTGGAGTCTGTAAGTGTGAATGAGAGTGTGAATGTGTACGTGATCTTATGATTAAAACACAACGAATACGAGTTAACACCTTCGATATGTTCCAAAGGAGAACGATCGCCGATATGACCATTGGAGTTAATGGCGGGATATAAATGAAACACACACAAAAAAGTGTATGGCCAGTATGGGAGGACCTGAAGTGTTGGTGAGTTCTGCCGCGGAAATGAAGAGCTGTCAGTACATTTTAGGTACTTCCCCGTGTCTCTTTGGCAGAAATACAAGGACTGTTCAGTAAAGAATAGTCATAATTTTTACGGACATAATTTTTCGCACTAAAATTCAATGTCATTATATTCTGTTAGCTTAATGTGAAACAAATACGCCGTAGTAGTTTCATTGTAGGTACTCCTGTTTCCCGCCTGTGAGAACCAGGCAAGTGTTGACATGTTCAGTATCGCCTACCGCTGTAATGGAGGTAACATGCAGTTAAAGTTGATGTTAGAGGGAGATCCGGAGCTTCTTTCAAACGTAATCACTGCTGATGAAACTTGGCTACATCATTTTCCTGAGAGCAAACAGTAAAGCTCAGTGTAGAAATATCCCTCATCATCAACCCCCAAAAAACCAAAAGTGGTTGCTTCTGCTGGGAAAGTTATGGTCATCTCATTGTTTGATATTCATGGAATGGTTTGTCAGCATGTGGTACCTGCACACACATCAGTAACTGGACAATACTACAGGGATGTCCTGAAAACATTGCAAGTCCATAACAGACGCAAAAGACCACATTTCCGTGAAGCAGGCAGGATGCTGCACCACGATAATGCGCTGCCACATATTGCTAATGTTGTTGCTGAATATCTTGTAAAAATCAACGTGAAGTGCATCCCTCACTATCCCTATAGTCCGGATTTAGCCCTTTGTGACATTTTTATATTCTATAACTTAGAGAAACCTCTTCGTGGGAGACATTATAAATCATCAGAAGCAGTGGTGAAGGCTGCGGAGACGATTTTGAAGGTTCTCTCAAATTTCTAGCATGTCTTTGAAAACAGAAACACTGGGATAAGTACATTGCATTCAGGGGATACTATTTTGAGAAGAACCATCAGAATTATGAAGATGAGTAAAGGTACGTTGTCAAAAAAAAAAAAAAAAAAAAAAAAAAATTGTGATCATTCTTTATTGAATAGCCGTGGTATACGTATTACTCAAAAGCGCGTTGAGGCGTACTGACCTTCAGCGCTGTGATCGTGTCTTATCGGGTCTTAACTGGTCGATTAGAAGAGTGAGTTGACGTAAGGTAAGTTACGAAACACAAATAGAGTTTCTGGAAGCTACGTGCGTCTGTATGATATGATGCTCGCGCCTGCCGATGTGTGACACATTGCTGTCAAGAAGAAATGAGGACTCGCCGTATATGTGCGATAAGCTGAGGTAAACATCTCTCTGTTGCGAGTTTTTCCCGATACGCTTTCCCGCTTTGCTATGTCGTAGATTGTAACGTGCGAGCTATATATCCTTGTGTAAACAAAACGCTAAACTGACTGCATCAAATATATCTAAGCAGGTTATCAAAATTGCTCAATGTGACACGATTGTACAGTAAAATAACCTCGACGTATCTCACTAGACAATCTGTTACCGTGTTAAACGTCCATTACTTATATACAATTTATTGATATTAAGAAACGGCACGCATGGTTCTCATCTAAATTATCGCAAACATTATTCATCTTATATTCAAGCAGTGGTGTTCGATTACATGCTGGAGTGTATTATGTGTGTGTTGATTTGAGATAAAAGTGCTCAGAGCGTTTGGGGTCGAGAGTTTCGTGGTAAGAAACCATTAGCTGTAATATTTACTGTTGTCGGAAACAAGCATTTGACTCACGTGTGTGAGGAAATGTTAGCTACTGGGTCTTAAAGGAACAAGTGAGCTTTACATACATACTTGGAGATATACCACGTCACGTACTAGTTTGTCGTGATTTTACTTCGAAGTATCTGTGTGTTTTCACACTGCTTCAGTCTGTCGTTTAGTAGACTACACGGTGGCAGGCTCAAACCTTCCAAAGACCGACCGATGTACGACAGCCCCATGTCAAATTTACTGGCAAGTAGAAGAACCCTGTGGGACAACATTGTGACATACTGGCGGTACTGATTTTATCTTGGCGTCGTTAACAAACAAATGAGTCAAAACATATTTCAGAAATAAGACCTGAAGCTTTCCTGGTGATAAATATGCTTAATTCTTTTCAGGCAACAAGCAAGGTGAAAAGACGATTAGATATAGACGTTTCGGGAGTTTGCATCTCTCCCATCATCAGGATATTTATTAAATGTTATAACCACAAATGGAACACTGGATATGACTCAACTATAAACGAAGACAAAACACTATCAAAATTCGCATCACTGAACAAAAGACTGTTTTCAGTAAATTAAGTCCCAGATCAGGAGATGGCGTGAATATAGAAAATTGTGTCAAAGAAACGTAACTACTGAACTTGATTATCAAACTGTGTTGATCTTTGCTTCTTAAATCGACGGATTTCCATTTTAAGGCTGGTTTTCGGGAGATGACCATCTTGTCAATACGCAGCAGTTACTGGGAGAGGAGAATTAAGGAGGCTTTGGCGATTTCCTCTGTAAAGAGCATGCTTAATCGTGTTGCTGGATTTCAGTTCAACTCCTCTTGGAAACTGACCTTAAAATGGAAATCCGCCGATTTAAGAAACAAAGATCAACACAGCTTGATAATCAAGTTAAGTAGTTACGTTTCTTTGACACAATTTTCTATACTCACGCCATCTCCTGACCTGGCATTTAATTTACTGAAAACAGTCTTTTGTCTTTGTTTGTATTTGTGTTATATCCCGTTATACATTTGTGGTTATAACATTTTATGAATATTCTGATGATGGGAGAGAGGCACACTCCCGAAACGTCGATATCTAATCGTCTTTGCACATGACTTGTTGCCCGAGAAGAAAGTGAACATATTTCAGAGATATGTCTCCACGAACAGAATTGAAACGCCAGAACTGATGATTGATTGATTGGTTGATTGATTGATAAGGTTAAATGCTTCCATTTATACATCAGGTGTCAGCACTTAATTACTTGGGATCAGAAATAACAGGTCTATCAGACGATAAAGATGTTGAGAAAGCTTTATGTACGGTAAAAGAAAGAGAATCGTTGGAGGGAAAACAGAAGACAAAAACAAATTAAATTCTATATGACCTTGGCAGTTCCTAACATGCACATTAAACAGAAAAGAGAAAAGAAAAATTGAATGTGAAGAAATGAAATTGTTAAGACCTGGGGCTGCATACTATGTTACAACAGAAAACAAATGAAGAAATAGGAGAAGAATTGAACATATTTATAGCATAAAGAAAAGAATTAAACATAATAAAGAAAACAGATATGACATATAAAGTAGACAACACGGACAGATTCCCTTGAACAGTGATCTACTATCTCCTATGTGAAACAACTATTTTACAGTTAATTTTATTTAAAATTATTTCTGATTGTAGTGGATAGGGAACAATGCTAAAGATAACTGAAAGACTGAAAGTGATTAGAAAGAAGAAAAAGGAAAGTGAATATTAATTATGATTTTAACAACAATATTATTGTAAATTTCCAATAAATATTATTTTAATGTTAAATAGTGTGGAAAAATTGATTTAAAAGAAAAATTATAAAATATTATTAAATATTACAACGGACATTGTTATAATTGGATGTGACGTGGAGCAACAGAAATATGTTGAGTTGCCATAGCAACGGCAGGATCTTAACTTGAAATTGGCGAAACAAGCGTTCTTCTGTTTTCAGCCGCCGTAGAGATCGGACGTGTTTGTTTGTCAGTCCGTAATTCTGCAGAAAGGGCGAAGTGGAGAAAACATTTTATAAGTAATAACATTTGCTTAAAACAAGTAATATTGAGGTTCACAAAAGTGATTATTTGTTCACTGTTTCAAAGAGTTGTTTCAAATGGTCCAATTAAGTTAAAATATAATTTTGGAAAAGCAAACTATAAAAATTATTTAATCTTCCTACAAATCCATAATGACTTCCCATCCGCGACCACACCCTGAAAAATAGACCTTCATGCTAAACCGAGAGCAGCTGTAGTAAGTTTCAGAATGCAGCTTCGAAATGTGTGTAATGTTTAACGCCCGCTTTTACTACATACGGCACCGCAGGTGGTGACACTGATGATATATGAGATGAAGATGGAGCACCAGTGGAATGAGATGGCGGGGGAAACCGGAGGTCCCGGAGAAAACCCGCCACAGCGCCGTGTTGTCCACCACCAATCTCACACTGCGGTCGCCTGGGATCGAACCCGATCCAGCTTCGAGATAACGTGGCACATCATTGCATCAAATCAACGACCAGCTCTTCATGGATACACACTGTGTCTCCGTGGGTTCGTAGACTTAAAAGTCTTATTTGCAGAAATTTAAAATGCTCTTTATTGCGGTAAACAATAACTTTGTACAACCCTTGCAGCAGTAAAGAGACGTGACACACACAAGAGTAGTCTCCAAGGTCGTCTCGGTGCTTCACCACATGTAAACAAACAAAAGAATTCGCTCCGGCACACTTCAAACTCACAATAACAACACAAACACACAACTCAACTGACTGACTCTTGTCACACTTTGCCGCTTATTTCTTCCTCCCAGTCATTGTTCTACAATACACTAGACCTGTCAACAATCGCGAAGGCAGCGGGAAATTCTAGCTGTTCTGTGTTTCTCTTTCTCGGCTAGCGTCCAACATTGCGCGTCACTACGTCTTTTCTTTTCTGCCTACGCACATAGCTCTGGCTTAGCGGCGGCTCCAACAATGCAATGAGCGACAATATAAAACAATTTTGTTTCATATGACTTCCCAACGTGGTGCTTCGAGCTAACCCACGACGATCGCCTCATCCCTACATGTGAAACAATTTTCGTTTCATATGTAAAAGAAACAGCAAGGCCGAGGAACAGATGGAGAGATAGTCATTAGTGGGAAGAGAACGGATCCTAGCGTCCAAACTTGACATAATGATGCGTCATGACGTGCCGACCTCACGCTCACACACCATTGGACTAGTATCACGTATCTATTGTGAGGATCGCTACCTATTAAATCTCCAAACCTTACTCACTATAGTTCTATAGCTAGCGTGTAGAATTCCCTCCCCCTCCGAGGTAAGCTTTATTTGTGACCGCAGGAATAACGTTCTGATTTCTGGTTGACTGAACTTGCCGAAACTCCACATTTTGGCACACATTCTTCTTACATTATACACAAATTTTAAATATAACAATTAATATTATTTATCTGCCTATCATTTGTTTGTGATCAACCTAAAAGTCAACAATTTCGCTTTTATATGAGCTGAGACGTAACTTTAATTTGCATCTCTCTCTGTCTCTCTCTCTCTCTCTCTGTCTCTGTCTCTGTATGTTGTAGAAGTTTTCCTTCTTTAGTTGGCCAAACAAAAAAGTTTTAATTAATGTTCTAGAAGGAAAATACTCCCGCATTTCCCCAACACTTCCAGATAAGGGAGCTGTTAATTACACAGTCATTTAAATCTCAGACATAAAACTCTTTCTTTTATGAAATTAATAGCAGACTTGAAGACTGAGTCCAGCTTCATTAAATGAACCCACATGTCACTTGTGTTTGGTCGAACCTTTCTTCCGGTTATTACGAACTTGAATTGGTAGCTGGTGTCAGCGTGGTAGGAGGTTTTCCTACACTCCTATACTCCTCTTTCCCACTGGTCTATAGTTCACAAAACAGAGAGGTAATCCTTCGCTCTCCATTTTTTGTACATGAGTTAACCATTTAGTTCTGTATTATTCTTCCCTGACATTCAGGTCGAATATCTCCAACTCTTCACGTACACGCTTAGCTCTCACCAAGGCGGCCCGGGTTCGATCCCAGGTGACCGCAAAGTGAGATTTGTGGTGCACAACACGGCGCTGGGGCGGGTTTTATCCGGAATCTCCGGTTTCCCCCGCCATCTCATTCCACCGTGTATCTCATGTATCATCAGTGTCATCGCCTGCGGTGCCGCATGTAGTAAAAGCGGGCGTTAAACACTACACATTTCATTTCATTTCTTCACGTACAGAGACTCCCATTAATAATCGGACACAGCAGAGTATTAAATTTTGAAAGTGAAATCAGCATTTGATTTGCTATTTTATTAAAATTAACGATAATCGACCGTCACATGGTTCGTTCTTCTAAGAAAATAAATGTTATTTCATATAAAAATTACATAATGCGTACTTTTTTTAAGAATTACAAGGTAATATGGTATATTTTTTGTCATCAAAAGTGATCGGACATAACTTGAGTGATACAAAATATGTCTTAGTACTTTGTGACTCTCCCTCTTCACACAACCTATTTGTTATACTGTTAACCAGGTTTTTCAGGTAGGCTGTAGAAAGTTTGCTCCATTCCTCTCGTTCAAGTGCTGCTTGAAGGTGAACGGCCTTCTCCAGTTTATCCCATACTGCTTCTATGTTATTAAGATCCGTGGACTGAGGTGGTGTAGCTGTACATGAGGACAGTTGTAAAGTAACCATAGTTACACAATGTGGGACGTATGCTTCGGATCATTATCCTGATAAAATGAGGTGCTGTCCAAAATACCAATCATTTATGTATTTTGTTTTAAATTTTGCTGTAATAGTCTAAGATAGACTTCCTTGTTCATGGTTGTGTCTATGAACCCCGACGTTCGCACTCCCGTAGAGTGAATACAGCCCAATACCATTACACTCCCTCCAGCGTGTTTGACAGTGCTCTTCCAGCTCCGTGTTTGGTTTCCTCCACACAATCACCCTGCAAGGTTGTATTTGCTTTCTCACAAAAAAGAACTTGATCCCACCAATCGGTTGTCTTGTTAACAAAGTCTTTGGCAAATTGTAATCGCTTCCTTTTATTCTTGCTGGAAATGTATGGCTTTTCCTCTGGCTACGTGACCATTAAAATCCTGTTCTCGCATGAATCCTCTGACCGTTTAAGGACAAACTGTCAGTCCCAGTTCTTCCTGAATCTCAGAACAAATCACCGGAGCACTTATACGTGGATTCCGTTTTACCTACCGCATGATACAAGACTCCTGCCTATCAGTAAGAAGTTTTGGTCGCCTTGGCTTTGCTAGAGATTCAATTCTGTCTTCATACTTATACCGGTGAATTATGTCACTGACTGTACTTTTGCTAAGATTCACAATCTCTGCTATTTCCCGGCATGTTTTGCTCTTTTCATAGTGATAGATCATTGTCTCTGTTCAAAGATACGCTGTCCACCTCTGTGCCCAAACTATACTCTTGTCTTTTTCTTGGTGACAGTTGACGTATTTCTACGATGTTGTTTTGTCTACTGACAGACTCGTTTGTATTGTGTTTCATTTGTGTTGTCTGACTCTTTTTGTGTCCTAAACTCATGATGTAAACAAGGTTGAATGGGGAAGCTCCTAGTTTAGCCACATTTTCAATCTCTAAAATGGATATTCATAGTAAATGACCTTTGTTTAACACAAGGAGTACCTTGAGATTGATACACAGAATCTATCCTACTTTATAGAGCACTCCATAGTGAAATGCAAAGTCTGTCCGATTATTTATGGGTGTTATTGTATATCTTCATTTAGTTTGTGGTCGATTTTTCGATATATCTCAGTGTTTCTTAGAAGTTTCATTTCATTTACCTGAAGGTTTCTTTTATCTTTTCCACTTATGACCCATACTTTGCTGCCATACAGTATTTTACATACTTACCTTTTTGTAATTTTATGTCCTCCAATGTTAAGTCATATCGGGCGATGAATGGAATGGGTGAAATGATGCTCAAATGAGCCCAGGGTCCATACAGCTTACAGTTACCCGACATTAGTCTTAAAGGATAAGGGAAAACCCCGGAAAAAACCTTATCTCGATAACTCACCCTGACCGAGATTCGAACTCGGGACCTCTTGAGTCTGAGGCAGACACGCTACCATCTACGCTACCGAGGCTGGCATACTGACATTACTTTGTAAACTTTTAGAATGGTATCTTTACATGCTTTATTTTTAGACTCCTTTTTATTGTACCATTTATGTACTTGAATGTTTCTGACTTTTTAATTAAGACAAGTAGTTGCTGTGAGTTTGTGGGTTCGTAGAATTAAAAGTCCAACTTGCAGAAATTCAAAAGTTTCTTTATACTCTCTGGCCAATCCATAGAGTAGCAAGATTACTTAACACACCATTACAATCTTGCAAGGTTGTTGACTACAGCAAAGAGTTCACTTCCAAACACACCAGTTCCAGTTACCGCTCTCTCATTACAACTGTCAGATAACTAACCATGGCTTTTTTTATAAACAATCATTCATGAATTCCAGACTGTTATAGAATGTTCTCTAACACGTCACCAGATAAAACACGAACGTTCTAGATGTGCAACTTTATCTGTGTCGGCCAGTCTTCTATCCCCACTATCTTTATCTGCAGGCTCTCTGTATACATAAGCCGCGATATCGTAAATAATGGGTTCGCCACATTTTAATATTGATATATTAATAAGTTGGATTATGTTATAATGAAGTATAAAATATATATATATGTTATATTAAAGCATTATTTTGACAACACAGAACACTTTCGGTGTATAAACTCTTGTGAAAATTCTGTAGCTTAGGTGGTAGAATGTCTGATTCACGTTCAAGAGGTCCCAACTATAATCTCGGTCAGGACGACTTATCTGGATAATGTTTTCACATAACCTAAAAAATAAAGTCTGGTAACTGTAAGCTCTACGGTTCTGGGTTCGTTTGAATATCATTTCATCCATCTTCCGACATGACGACATTGAACGACGTAAATTACACAACAATCACATAAAACAAACATTGTGACACCTTCCACATTATAAAAACTAAAAGAAACGCAGCATTAGGCTTAAAGACTGTTTTAGCAACAACATGAACAAGGAAATACACAAATATTGAATATAACAAGGACCACGATACGAGGTTTGTTCAATAAAGAATGATCAAAGTTTTTCTGACAACGTACCTTTACTCATCCTCATAATTTTGATAGTCCTTCTCAAAATGGTCTCCCCTGAATGCGATGTACTTGTCCCAGCGCTTCTGCCAGTCTTCAAAGGCACGCTGGAAACCATTCTTGAGAGATCCTTCAAAATCGCCTCCGCAGTCTTCACCACTGCTTCTGATGATGGATAATGTCTCCCACGAAGGCGTTTCTTCAAGTCAGGAATAGAAAAAAGTCACATGGGGCTAAATCCGGACTAAAGGGAGGGCGAGGGATATACTTCACGTTGATTTTTGCAAGATGTTCAGCAAAAACATTGGCAATATGCGGCCACGCATTATCGTGGTGCAGCATCCAGCCTGCTTCACGGTAATGTGGTCTTCTGCGTCTGATATGGACATGCAATGTTTTCAGAACATCCGTGTAGTATTGTCCCGTTACTGATGTGTGTGCAGGTACAACATATTGATAAACCATTCCATGAATATCAAAGAATGAGATGATCATAACTTTCCCAGCAGAAGCAACCACTTTTGCATATTTGGAGGTTGGTGATGAAGGAGGTTTCCACACTCAGCTTTGCTGTTCGCTCTCAGGATCAAAATGGTGTAGCCAGGTTTCACTAGCATTGATTACGTTTGAAAAATCTCCGGATCTTCCTCTAACATCAACTTTAACTGCATACAGACCTGCATGTGAATGTCCTTTTGTTCGGGAATCAACAGTCTTGGAACCCATCGCGCACAAACACGTCTCATGTGTAATGTGTCTGTCACCAACGTGTGGGTGACACCCAATGAAATGTTCAGTATTTCAGAAAGTGATCTTAAGGTAATTCGTCGAGCCTCTCTGACAATAGCAGGAGCAGTGTTGATGTTTTCTTCCGTAAGAGCATTAGCGGGAGCACCAGGTACACCTTCGTTTCAAATTGGTTGTCTCCCCTCTTTAAACACTTTAAACCATCTTCGAGCTGTGCTGTAGAGAAGACAAGACTCTCCAAAGACCTCCTGTAACATTGTATAGGCCTCAACTGAAGATTTGTTGAGACGAAAGCAGAATTTCAAAGCCGCATATTGTTCCTCGCGTGTTACTTCCATTGCAGCGGTAGGCGATACTGAACATGTCTGAACTTGCCTGGTTCTCACAGGCGGAAGCCAGGAGTACCAACAATGAAACTACTACGGCGTGTTTGTTTCACATTAAGCTAACAGAATATAATAACATTGAATTTTAGTAGGAAAAAATTATGACAGTAAAAATTATGATCCTTCTTTATTGACCAGCGCTCGTATAATACTTGAAGTTGATGATTGTTAATCACGTGGGAAAATAGGAACTACGAAGGTAAAAAGAGAAATTGATGAGCACGTGTAACTAGGAAAGTTGTTAACGTTAAGCATACAACTTGCTAGAATACAAAACGAAGAGAAGAACTTCTCAATTGGTTCAGTTAACAAGGTTGGTAGCCCTGAGCTCTATAGCGCTTCTTTAACGGTCAACTTGTGAAATTTCTAATTAAACTGTGTGCCACGTTCACAAACCCTCCTCGCCACTAAATTCTCCAATTAGCTTCAATATGCAACTATACTCTCATCTTCTCGACTCGCCATATTTGTTATAAAATTATCAACATTAGCTCCGTCAATAGTTAACGTTGCCACACTAGAGGTCAAACTTGTGACCCGTTACCACGCTCAAAATCAGCCTGACGCACACAAACAACTGAACTTCACGCCTAACTTCTCCCTTTGTTTTGTCAGATGACCTTCGGTAACGCATTCTGTTTACACAGCACCCCGATGTGAGGGGCTGTCCAGCACTTTACATATCACAACAGTTTTAAATATAAAAATAACATTTAGCATATAAAGCTAAATTGAGATCTAAACAATTTGTTGTATTACTCTTCCTCGATTTGCACTACAAACATTTACGGCTCTTTCTACTCCACGATAAACATTATCTTGTAGTTACAAGGGAATACAGCAGATCTTAAGTGATAGTCAATAAACTTTATCTTGTTGTAGTTACAAGGGAATACAGTAGATTTTAAGTGATAGTCAAATGTTTTGGTCGTTATGTGATGTATACATGACTTTCTCTACTCTTGTACAAACACTTATTGCTCTATCTACCTCAAGATAAACATTATCTTATTGTAGTTACAAGGGAATACAGTAGACTAAGTGATAGTCAAATGTTTTGGTCGTTATGTGATGTATACATGACTTTCTCTACTCTTGTACAAACACTTATTGCTCTATCTACTTCAAGATAAACATTATCTTATTGTAGTTACAAGGGAATACAGTAGACTTTAAGTGATAGTCAAATGTTTTGGTCGTTATGTGATGTATACATGACTTTCTCTACTCTTGTACAAACACTTATTGCTCTGTCTTCTTCAAGATAAACATTATCTTATTGTAGTTACAAGGGAATACAGTAGACTTTAAGTGGTAGTCAAATGTTTTGGTCGTTATGTGATGTATACATGACTTTCTCTACTCTTGTACAAACACTTATTGCTCTGTCTTCTTCAAGATAAACATTATCTTATTGTAGTTACAAGAGAATACAGTAGACTTTAAGTGATAGTCAAATGTTTTGGTCGTGATGTAATATATTTCTGTTTCCAAGAGTTAAAAATATGAATAAAGTAGTAAATAGTAGTGTAAATAGTAGAAGTTTCAGACATTTAACAGTGAGTATTTTGTTAATTACGCAGAAGTATTTGACAAATAACGCATTTTATTAATATTCATATCAGTTATGTAGCAATATTTTGTCTATCTCATACAGTTTATCTGTTATACAAAATTCATTCAGAATGAAGTAAAGTTCGGTGGACAGTTCCAGAAAATACAACACATATATTTTATTTGTTACGGTGTAGGCTGATTTTACTGAAAATGCTTATGTCACATTTTCAGAAGTTCCTGGAATATGAACATTTTATTAATGCTACACACATACAGCACTTCCCCTTCGTTCTTCAGATCACAGTAATGAACATACTTCCACAAAGGCAGTCCCTATCCTCATATTAATGTTTCACCACTGTCGGCCCGTGTAATTGAAACCTTTAATTTTTTCATGTTCAGAGTTCCCCATTGGTTTCTTTGTTCGGAAACCTGGAAGAAACTGCAGCGAAAATTACGCAGTCTCGGCTTTTAGAATTTCTTTTCTATTTCTCTGGAAGCTGTACACACAATTACACTGCAGCATTTCTACAGTGGAACTTCTCTAACGTGAGGTAATTTCACTGCTTTTAGCAACAGTCCAATTGCATTGGGTCAATTTCAGCAACACAAACTAGTACATAAGCGTTTATTACTTGTGCTTTACGCTCAGTTACGTTTACCGTTTAGTACTAATCTACTTCATAAATAGTTATAAGCAAAATCTTGGACTCTAACCGATAGTCAAATATGTTTTACATAATGCGGGGATAACGAACCCATCGCCTGATCTCGAGGTTCCGAAGTGAAGATAAGGTTTTACTGAGGTTTTCTCTTACACTGAAAGATGAATGTCTGGTAACTCTAAGCTCTATGTACCCTGTACTTATTTGAACATCATTTCATTCATCCTCCGATATGACTTAACCTTGGAGGCTTTCTCTTAACCTGAAAGATGAATGTCTGGTAACTAAAAGCTCTATGTACCCTGTACTTATTTGTACATCATTTTATTCATCGTCCGATATGACTTAACGTTGGAGGTTTTCTCTTATCCTGCAAGATGAGTGTCTGGGAACTCTAAGCTCTATGTACCCTGTACTTATTTGAACATCATTTTATTCATCGTCCGATATGACTTAACGTTGGAGGTTTTCTCTTATCCTGAAAGATGAATGTCTGGTAACTAAAAGCTCTATGTACCCTGTACTTATTTGAACATCATTTTATTCATCGTCCGATATGACTTAACGTTGGAGGTTTTCTCTTATCCTGCAAGATGAATGTTCGGTAACTAAAAGCTCTATGTACCCTGTACTCATTTGAACATCATTTTATTCATCCTCCGATATGACTTAACCTTGGAGGCTTTCTCTTAACCTGAAAGATGAATGTCTGGTAACTAAAAGCTCTATGTACCCTGTACTTATTTGTACATCATTTTATTCATCGTCCGATATGACTTAACGTTGGAGGTTTTCTCTTATCCTGAAAGATGAATGTCTGGTAACTCTAAGCTCTATGTACCCTGTACTCATTTGAACATCATTTCATTCATCCTCCGATATGACTTAACGTTGGAGGCTTTCTCTTAACCTGAAAGATGAATGTCTGGTAACTAAAAGCTCTATGTACCCTGTACTCATTTGAACATCATTTCATTCATCGTCCGATGACTTAACGTTGGAGGTTTTCTCTTATCCTGATAGATGAATGTGTGATATCTCTAAGCTCTATGTACTCTGTACTCATTTGAACATCATTTCTTTCATCGTCCGATATGACTTAACATTGGAGGTTTTCTCTTAATCTGATAGATGAACGTGTGATATCTCTAAGCTCTATGTACTCTGTACTCATTTGAACATCATTTCATTCATCGTCCGATATGACTTAACGTTGGAGGCTTTCTCTTAACCTGAAAGATGAATGTCCGGTAACTAAAAGCTCTATGTACCCTGTACTCATTTGAACATCATTTCATTCATCCTCCGATATGACTTAACATTGGAGGCTTTCTCTTAACCTGAAAGATGAATGTCTGGTAACTAAAAGCTCTATGTACCCTGTACTTATTTGAACATCATTTTATTCATCGTCCGATATGACTTAACGTTGGAGGTTTTCTCTTATCCTGAAAGATGAATGTCTGGTAACTCTAAGCTCTATGTACCCTGTACTTATTTGAACATCATGTCATTCATCGTCCGATATGACTTAACGTTGGAGGTTTTCTCTTAACCTGAAAGATGAATGTCCGGTAACTAAAAGCTCTATGCACCCTGTACTCATTTGAACATCATTTCATTCATCCTCCGATATGACTTAACATTGGAGGCTTTCTCTTAACCTGAAAGATGAATGTCTGGTAACTAAAAGCTCTATGTACCCTGTACTTATTTGAACATCATTTTATTCATCGTCCGATATGACTTAACGTTGGAGGTTTTCTCTTATCCTGAAAGATGAATGTCTGGTAACTTTAAGCTCTATGTACCCTGTACTTATTTGAACATCATGTCATTCATCGTCCGATATGACTTAACGTTGGAGGTTTTCTCTTATTCTGATAGATGAATGTCTGATATCTTTAAGCTGTATGTACGCTGTATTATTTTGAAAATCATTTCGTTCTTCGACCGATGAGTTGACGTTGGAGGTCTTTATATAAAAGTAAAATAATAAAATTAACTGGACCAGATAACTGCTTTTGTTTATTTACTAATTATTCTAAACTTCTTCACTTGTAGTAAATTCTTTAATTTTATTTTGTCCTTGACTACATCGCTCTAGGGTGGGTTTTCAGCGAGTGCTCCGGTTTCCCCCGCCAGAATTGCACCTATTGCTTCATTATATATCCTAGCACCTCATCTCTGAGGTACTTTCACTTCTGCTGATGGGCTGATCACTCATCGCGGAATCTCCCTGATGAGGAATACTGTGAACCTCGACACGTTGCTACGAGCCTCGAGGGTGCGCGGTTCAGCAAGCTCTGTGTTTCATTTGAAGGAAATACAGGAATTAATTCGTTCATTCCAAACAGTAAACGCAGTTTAATATGCACTCACATGACCGTCTATGCTAATATTGTTGTTAAAAACACTTGGATTGTCTTCTAGTATATAAACGGTCAGTGAGACTTGCTGACGTTACCGCAGCGCCACCTAGCTTGTGGTGAATGTCGCAGTTTTAATATTTAAAGCTTGAAGCATACATAATATTGGCATAGAACTAGTGAGTCAAGGACATATTGATTTAAAATAGGTTATGGAAGTCATGTGACGTGATGTAGACACGCGACTGATCCGCCAATCCAATCCACTAATGAAAACACGTCAGTCGTTTGTTTCATAATGCAGTCAATCATAGAACGTGCTTCCGTCGTGAAGTGGTGACACTGCTAGGTAAGATGCATGTACTATATTCTGATGTGTAACAGTCACAACACTCTTTGCTCTATCTACTTCTTGATAAACATTATCTTAATTAATACAGCCAAGTGGCGGACTAAGTTACAAGATTTACATTTTGTGTATAGCATGTGGTGTTCTGGTGCATGGTTCTATTACCCGGGACAAATATCTTGAGCTTTGTTTATTTGTGGTGATAGAATCTCCACAGAAGTGAAAGGTATGTGGATGTGGGCCGTACTGCAGACTTCAACCAATCCTAAGCTTGCTTCTCCTACTAGTGCTGTCGAATGTGGTACACGCAGGGGGATATATATATATATATATATATATATATATATATATATATATATATATATATATACGAGGGCTATCCAGAAAGTAGATTACGTTTTGGAATAAAAAGTAAACAAAGTATAGGAAACAAATTTTAATATATACAGATGAAAGCCACACTCATATACTACTTTTCGACATAGTCACCATTCAAATTAAGGCATTTATCGTAGCGATGTACGAGCTTGGAAATTCCTTCGTCGAAAATTTCGGCCGCCTGCGCCTTCAACCAATATTTGGCAATACCTTTGAGAGTATTAGATTAAAAGATTCAAGAACTTCAGGAGTGACATTTGCCGTGTGGGGCCGGGCGTTGTCGTGAATCAACAAGATCTTAGAGCTCAACATTCCTCTGCGCTTGTTTTGAATGGCTCTTCTGAGTTTTTGGAGAGTTTGGCAATACCTTTGAGAGTTTACTGTAGTGCCTCTTTCCAGGAAGTCCACCAAAATCACACCTTTTCTGTCCCAAAAAACAGTCGCCATCATCTTCCTTGCCGACATTGTTTGCATGCATTTCTTGGGTTTTTGGGGAGAACTTGTGTGCCCCCACTGCATTGATTGCAATTTCGTTTCACAGTTCACGTGTTTCACCCATGTTTCGTCACCAGTAACGATGCGATCGAGTAAAGAGTCACCATCCTTATGGTCAACGTCCAAAAAGTTCAACGCTGCAGCCATTCGCTGATTTTGTGGTCCTCTGTCAAGATTTTTGGAATCCATCTTGCACAAAACTTGTGGTAACCAAGCTTTTCGCTGATGATTTCGTGCAACAAACTTCGCGAAATTTGTGGAAAACTCAAAGAAAGTTCCGTTATTGTGAACCTTCGATTTTCACGGACTTTAGCATCGACTTTTTCGACAAGTTCGGCAGTCACTATGCTGGGTCTCCCACTTCGATCTTCGTCGTGAACATTGGTTCGGCCATTTTTAAATCTGATGACCCACTGACGCACTCCACCTTCAGTGATAATGTTGTCCCCATACACTTCACAAAGCTGCCGATAGATTTCTATCGGTTTACAGTTTTTTGCAGTCAGAAACCTTATTACTGCACGCACCTCGCAGCTCGCGGGATTTTCAATTAACGCAGACATTTCAAACCGTCACAGTATCTGAACGGAGCACAGCACGAACCTCTCACTAGCACGGCTAGATGCCGACTGAGCTGCGCAACGCTCTGACCCCAAGATGGCCGCGCTAGCCCCGCCCCTAGCGGAAACAGACGAAAATGTAATCTACTTTCTGGATAGCCCTCGTATATATATATATATTATATATATAATATATATATAATATATAAATAAGGGCGCTCAACTACGGCGGTCATCAGCGCCCTTTAAAAAACTAGTCATGGCAAAAGCCAGATATAAAACTATCTAAAAACTATACAAGTGTAACAAAACCTATTAAAAATACACGTACATAAAGAACATCAATCAAAACCTACTAAAAATTTCGTTCACTAAATCCTAAACTCTAAACTAGAAAAGAATCTAAAATCCTCCACGGGTCTCCACGCACGGCCTACACGTGGGTGGGCCTGTTGTCCGTCTCCCTTAACCACGAAGAGGAGCCCACACGAGGGAAATTGTTGGCTCGGGACCCCGGGTGCGCCAAACCCGTAGCTACCGAAGTAGGCCCCTGGGGGGTGTGATACACGCATCTCACGTGTCTGAAGAGAGAATGTTATCTCATTAAGTACGCCTGGATATTAATATTTGAAAATGACAGATGCCGATGTCATAATAAGAAAGAATTTCATTTTCTGATCATTTCTTTACAAAATTTAATCTCTACAGTACTTAGTATACGAGCGATGCACGTTTTATGTTTCATATGTTTATGGTTACCCAGCATCCGTTCATTAAACACGGCTTAGACTGACAAACAATAACATTCCTTCCTCATTACACTTATCTCAGGCATGACGTTTATCGTCTCCCAAGCTCTTACGGCCAAGTTTAAATTCAGCTTCCCAAAATTTCACTGTGCAGAGTCCCCATACACAGAATCTAACTCATCTTTTATTTGCGTAGGCAGACTTCCATTCAAAAGTAAATATTTAAGGACAGCTTGATACTCGATTTTGTCCATTTTCAAAAAACACTGTAATGGTAAGTTTTAGTTGGAACTTTTTATATGAATATCCAGTTGGAAATTCTTGTTTTTTGATCTATTAGTGGGCCATGTACCGACAATACATGACAATATATTGTCATATATATCGTGACTTTGTGGATTCGTGAAATTAAAAGTCCAATTGCACAAACTCTAAATGTTCTTTATTTCCACCGAATTACAGTTGGAACACTTGCCGATTACATAGGATTAAGTAGCGCACAAAATTACAATCCACCAGTTCATCTGTCACAGGTCCACTCCACACTCACAATTACGTACTACTCCTCTGATAGAGGTACGCAGTGTTTCGGTCCGTTCGCTAGCACTGCGCTCTTCACGGCTGCTCGCTAAGAACTGAACTCACTCGTCCACTGCATCCCTTATATACGCAGATCGCTGTGTCTGGAAGTTTCGTGGCTCAGTGAATCATTCTGGTTGTTCTAGAAGTCAGAGGCAGGGGAAAGAGACGGTATGTCATACTTTCCTAACCATCCCCTCGATTAGCGCTACAAGATAAATGGGTTGGCGTGGTCTCAATGCCTCCTGTCCCATACCCAGCTCCAGTTGGTCGTGCCTTCCGCTAAGGGAAGCAGAAAGTCAATGATCTTGTTTCACGATGGTGGAAATGTCTCGGTGAATATAAAAGTTCTGCATAGTAACAGAAAATCAATAATCTTCAAAAAGATATGTTCTGTAGTCTTGATGGTGGAAAGACGATGCAGGGAACATAAAAAGTTTTGGATAGTGATGAGTGAAGGAGCAGAAGTGAGCAATTTTATGGAATTCAAGGAAACTATTAAGAAAGTAAGGATTTATCGATGTTGGAGGTAAACTGCAATGATTGACTAGGAAAGAAAGTTCGAGTAAAATGTAATCCAGATGATAAAATTAAATTATATATTACGAAATTGAACTTATCCAAATTTTATTTATTTCACTCGTAACCACCCTTGAAAAGAAAGATCTCATGACTCTTATTTAAGCAGACGCAATATTCAAGAAGCAATTCAAACTACAACGAAGAAATCCTCTTACATCTGGCTTCCCGACCTGGGTGTTCCAGTCAACGTGCATCCTATCTTCAACATAGAAATCTGGTTACAACACTCACATCAACTCACTTAAACGACTGTTACATAACAACTGAACGTCGAAAATGGCTGAAACTTTGGTGAGTAACTGTCAACAGATGAACAATGAAATTTAGTAGCTTTTATTTACGAGTGCTGCCATCTTCATTTTGAGATCGGAAACTTTTCAGACCACCCTAGTACACTGACTCGTTGTCAGGACACTCAAACCTCATTCAACTGATATGGAATAACATAAAACACAAAATAGTATAAAAAATGTGTGTTACATGACTTTAAGTGCACTTAAGGGACTAAACAGATAATGTTTAAAGACAACACCAAAATAAAGTCCATAGAATGAGAATACTGGCATCGAGATGGAAGAAGAAATAGAAAGAATAGTAATCAATGTGGGTTTGGTCAGTAGTGATGAAGAGAAATGAAACACCTTAGTCTGTTTTATGGATTCCAGATATGACAGTTCTACAGACGAAAGCTGATATATATTCTTTAGACGACATTGATACAAACAGCAAGTGAAACGGTCATGCATAAATCGGAATTTTCACTTAGAATTAAATAACTCGTCTTTGTTCCAATCCTTGCCGTCTACCTTCAGTAGTGTAGTTATTTCTGTGATATTCTGTTTACCTCTTCTCCCCTCGGATAGTCAGCAGAGCGGTGTAAACAGATAACAGCGTCTCCAAGTTCTAAATATCCTGCGTAATATTTTAGTTCTTTGATGGAAATTATTCATTTCTTCATACTAGCCGTATATAGGCTAAGGTATTGAATTCATAGAATCGACATGAAAATTCAATGCCACGGCCGTGAGTTAAATGATGAAGCCTGGGACTCAAGTACTTATGACAGTAAGTCGCCACAAACGCTGTATGGCGGTTGCGAAAGCCCCTAGTGGTTTACTGGGGAAATATGAGTCCATTGGAGAATTTAATGTCATGACGGCAAGTTGGCCATGGTAGATCAATTGGTAAGAGCGACTGGACGGAAGCCAGGAGATCCGTGATTGAATCCCGGCCGTGATATTGAATTTTTCATGTCGACTCCATCAATCCTGGGTAATATATTGTCACGAGGTATTATTGTGCCGCTCGTAAGCGAACGCCGAGAGAGAGAAGCGGGCAGTGAAAGAGACAGATAGCGGCCAAGCCACGCCCAGAGAAAGAGAGCAACAGAGGGAGAAAGAGACAGAGACAATTCCATGGTGTTCTTGCTACATCACAAAATATCGTGCTAGTTCGGTAGCTTTCGTGTGGCTTCGTCAGGTTTCGAGAACCTTCGAGCACAGGGATCTTATATAAATGCAGTCGTGCAAAAGCATCATCGCCGCTCGGCAGATGCAGAAGACCTGCAAGAATAATTGGCAATAAAACCTCCGCAGCAAGGAAGAAGACCAACCGGACAGCGCAGCAGCTGCCACCGCAGTCGTCATCTGCCAGCTCTCGGGCAGTCTCCCGCCTCTCTACCAGTTCCGGTAGACGAGAGGGAGGCGCTCGCTGAGCTCACGGGGAAATTATGGGCCTGTGCCTCCCCTCGGAGTCACAGCGCTGACAAAGTACCTGACACCGCTCACTTGCCAAGCTCGTCGCAGCCACACCTGGCTCCCGGGCCCACACAGCCAGCCTTCTCGACCATGCCGCAGGAAGTACCTGCACCTCCAGGCGCAGCAGCACGACACGGCCAGCAATCTCCAAACGCAGCCGTTTCAAGCCAGTCCACGCAGCCAACGTACGCCGAAGCTCTCTCTACGCCTCAGCCGCCGGGCTTACACGGCTCCTACCCAGGTAGCCAAACGCTGCCTTCACTCAGGGCGAAGCAGCATCACTCTAAACAGTTATCCGCGGGTCACCCCGTGATCTGCCAATCCACTTCATCCTCGCCGTCACACAACAACGTTGGCCCTCTACCCTGAGGACCCTCCAATCTCGTCCGGCTACAGCTCGCCGACGCCGCCGAACACGAAGCCGCCTTTAGGACACGCCTGCCATTGTAAGGGCGGTGTCTCAGAGTTGAGGCCAGCAGAGCGTAACGTCACACCTGTCGGTGATGCTATGGTTAAGGACACGACACCACCTCCTGCACTGCCCACCCAGGTACCATTATTGTGGAGCTGCGAGCCTCACTTCACAGTCCACAAGACACGACCTCCGCTTCCAACGCCGGTACTGAGCCACGTGCGATGGCTTCGGCCACTTCAGGCCGCGCCATGGCTCAGTGGTTAGACCGCTTGGCTCTCACAAAGGCGGCCCGGGTTCGATCCCAGGCGACGACAAAGTGAGATTTGTGGTGGACAACACGGCGCTTGGGCGGGTTTTCTCCGGGATCTCCGGTTTCCCCGCCATCTCAATCCACCGGTGCTCCATCTTCATCTCATGAATCAGTGCCATCGCCTGCGGTGCCGTATGTGCTAAAAGCGGACGTTTAACACTACACATTTCATTTCGGCCACTTCACGGGCCAGGCGCAGTGCCCCCTCTACCAGCGTAGCCCACGCAGATCTACTGAACAACTACTCAGACCTCACCTGTGCCCACAACCGTGGCAACAATCAAAGCTGCCCCCAGCGAGGACCTGAGAGCTACCTTGCAGAGCCTCCACCATGAACTACAGAACATCAGCAACCGCCTAGCGACGCTGCAAGACAAGGTACAAAACCTTCACGCAGAAGTGCTCAGTATAGAACCACGCATTACAGCCCTCGATGACACAATGAGGACCACAACCGCCGACATTTACCGCACCATCCAGGAGCCAACAATCTCGTGCACCGCCTGAACGAGCACCTGGAACTCACTGCATCCTCCAACAATAAGCTGCTTCCTGTAGTAGAGGAGTACCATCAGTTACTTGACACATCACTAGACCATATCCACACAGAACTTCAATTCCATTTACAGGAGTTAAGGATGCTTCAGCAGAACACCAACGATCTGGTACCAGAATGCACCCCACGCCGAGGCCATTAAAGAGAATAACCCACAATATTCTCTCCTGCCAGTTACCACAACTCCAAAACACGTTCAGGACCCGTAGCCCAATTCGTCGCTCGACCTGTTATATTGCACTACTCCGATATAGACGGCAGGAACACCATCGCCTTGAATAACGAGGGTGCATTTAGCGGAACCTCCTTAGTCTGAGATAAAGCCACACAATTTCCCTTTGTTATTGTTAATAAAAGAAAAGGAGCTGTGAGTCAGTCGTGAGCTGTTAACGATGTAGCATAGACGTGTGGCAGACGGGCTTGAAGATTGCTTTTGTGTGTGTTTACGTCATTCTGCTTGTATCAGAGTTGTACAATTGTCTTTCTACGCAAATAAAGAGCATTTTGGATTTATGCAACTAAACTTTTTATTTTAAGAATCCACAACGTCTCTATATGGATAGATGTGTAGTATTCAACTCCAGCTTTTACTGCATACGACACCAAAGACGGCGACACTCAAGATACATGAGATGAAGATGGGGCACCGGTGTAATGAGACGGTGGGGGAATCCGGGGATCCCGCAGTAAACCCACTCCAGTTCCGTGTACTCCAGCACAAATCTCACCATATTTGGAAGAACTGCGATACAAATATAAATTTAATTTATGAAAATAAGTTGAAAACGGTTATTCACGTAGTAAAGTACCAACGATGATGGTAAGCTGGACAATTTAAGGATCTTGACACTAAAGTCACCTTGAAAGATGGTAGATTAGAAATGTCACGTGATCGGCAGTCAGTGAAGTCCTGTGACAAAATAGTTAGCAATAAGCTAACTTGGCGATTTAGGACGCGAGATATTTCTGTTGCATATTATGTACAAGTAGATAGTACTAGAATCCTGCGACGCGGAGTAGTGGGCTAAGGTAGCATGCCTTTGTCCCTGGTCGCGAAAAGCGGCCCGGGTTCGATCCCACCCACCTTGAAAGATGTTGGTAGATTAGAAATAAAAGAAGTCACGTGATCGGCAGTCAGTGAAGTCCAGTGACAAAATAGTTAGCAGTAAGCTAACTTGGCGATTTAGGACGCGAGATATTTCTGTTGCATATTATGTACAAGTAGATAGTACTAGAATCCTGCGACGCGGAGTAGTGGGCTAAGGTAGCATGCCTTTGTCCCTGGTCGCGAAAAGCGGCCCGGGTTCGATCCCACCCACCTTGAAAGATGTTGGTAGATTAGAAATAAAAGAAGTCACGTGATCGGCAGTCAGTGAAGTCCAGTGACAAAATAGTTAGCAGTAAGCTAACTTGGCGATTTAGGACGCGAGATATTTCTGTTGCATATTATGTACAAGTAGATAGTACTAGAATCCTGCGACGCGGAGTAGTGGGCTAAGGTAGCATGCCTTTGTCCCTGGTCGCGAAAAGCGGCCCAGGTTCCATCCCACCCATGGGATGCGGATTTTCGTACCCGGGTATAGGACCGGAGCCCACTAAGCATAGTGAGGTGTGTGAGGAGCTTACGATAGCCAAGCGGCCCTGGAAAACCTACGTCCCGGCTGCGGGATGCCGAGATGCTGACCACATCTCCCCGTATTAGTTGGATGAGCTCCAACCTCTGCCGTGCGTAAGTAGGCGTGAGGCCGGCAGTCGGGTTAGTAGGCCTCGGCCCTCATAGGGCTTTCGTGCCATTTGTTAAGTTTAAGACAGTACTGGGTATAAAATTTACGTACCAATGTACCTCGCGTTGGCTTACGCACATTTTTATACGTGATTTTCCAAAAATAGTGGCATCAAAAATAATAGCCATATATATGGGATATAAAGAACAAAAACACAACAAAGGTTGGTATCGCTTTCCACGGAGCACAGTCCCAGTGGTCCTCATCTGTCTTGTTGTGATCAGTCTTGATTATTGAGGTTTACGTACAGTGAATGCCCAGTACTGCCTATTCCACACAGAAATCGAATACAAAAATACACGTTTTGAAGTCATTAAACTAATATGAAATCCATTTTAGTAAAAGAATAAACAATATCTCAAAGTGGAATAATATAGCAATGCCAAACATTGCATTTAAGTACACCAAACTAGCGTTTATTACAAAGACATTATATAACGAACAGGTATTTAAAACATTTGACTATCACTTGAAGTCTAGCGTATTCCCTTGTAACTACAATAAGATAATGTTTATCTTGAAGTAGATAGAGCAACAAGTGTTTGTACAAGAGTAGGGAAAGTCATGTATACATCACATAACGACCAAAACATTTGACTATCACTTAAAGTCTACTGTATTCCCTTGTAACTACAATAAGATAATGTTTATCTTGAAGTAGAGCAACAAGTGTTTGTACAAGAGTAGAGAAAGTCATGTATACATCACATAACGACCAAAACATTTGACTATCACTTAAAGTCTACTGTATTCCCTTGTAACTACAATAAGAAAGTGTTTATCTTGAAGTAGATAGAGCAATAAGTGTTTGTATAAGAGTAGAGAAAGTCATGTATACATCACATAACGACCAAAACATTTGACTATCACTTAAAGTCTACTGTATTTCCTTGTAACTACAATAAGATAATGTTTATCTTGAAGTAGATAGAGCAATAAGTGTTTGTACAAGAGTAGAGAAAGTCATGTATACATCACATAACGACCAAAACATTTGACTATCACTTAAAGTCTACTGTATTTCCTTGTAACTACAATAAGATAATGTTTATCTTGAAGTAGATAGAGCAACAAGTGTTTGTACAAGAGTAGAGAAAGTCATGTATACCTCACATAACGGCCAAAACATTTGACTATCACTTAAAGTCTACTGTATTCCCTTGTAACTACAATAAGATAATGTTTATCTTGAAGTAGATAGAGCAATAAGTGTTTCTACAAGAGTAGAGAAAGTCATGTATACAACACATAACGACCAAAACATTTGACTATCACTTAAAGTCTACTGCATTCTCTTGTAACTACAATAAGATAATGTTTATCTTGAAGTAGATACAGCAATAAGTGTTTGTACAAGAGTAGAGAAAGTCATGTATACATCACATAACGACCAAAACATTTGACTATCACTTAAAGTCTGCTGTATTCCCTTGTAACTACAATAAGATAATGTTTATCTTGAAGTAGATAGAGCAATAAGTGTTTCTACAAGAGTAGAGAAAGTCATGTATACAACACATAACGACCAAAACATTTGACTATCACTTAAAGTCTACTGCATTCTCTTGTAACTACAATAAGATAATGTTTATCTTGAAGTAGATACAGCAATAAGTGTTTGTACAAGAGTAGAGAAAGTCATGTATACATCACATAACGAACAAAACATTTGACTATCACTTAAAGTCTGCTGTATTCCCTTGTAACTACAATAAGATAATGTTTATCTTGAAGTAGATAGAGCAATAAGTGTTTGTACAAGAGTAGAGAAAGTCATGTATACATCACATAACGACCAAAACATTTGACTATCACTTAAAGTCTACTGCATTCTCTTGTAACTACAATAAGATAATGTTTATCTTGAAGCAGATAGAGCAATAAGTGTTTGTACAAGAGTAGAGAAAGTCATGTATACATCACATAACGACCAAAACATTTGACTAACAGTTAAAGTCTACTGTATTCCCTTGTAACTACAATAAGATAATGTTTATCTTGAAGTAGATAGAGCAATAAGTGTTTGTACAAGAGTAGAGAAAGTCATGTATACATCACATAACGACCAAAACATTTGACTATCACTTAAAGTCTACTGCATTCTCTTGTAACTACAATAAGATAATGTTTATCTTGAAGCAGATAGAGCAATAAGTGTTTGTACAAGAGTAGAGAAAGTCATGTATACATCACATAACGACCAAAACATTTGACTAACAGTTAAAGTCTACTGTATTCCCTTGTAACTACAATAAGATAATGTTTATCTTGAAGTAGATAGAGCAATAAGTGTTTGTACAAGAGTAGAGAAAGTCATGTATACATCACATAACGACCAAAACATTTGACTATCACTTAAAGTCTACTGTATTCCCTTGTAACTACAATAAGATAATGTTTATCTGGAAGTAGATGGAGCAATAAGTGTTTGCACAAGAGTAGAGAAAGTCATGTATACATCACATAACGACCAAAACATTTGACTATTACTTAAGTCTACTATATTCCCTTGTAACTACAATAAGATAATGTTTATCTTGAAGTAGATAGAGCAATAAGTGTTTGTACAAGAGTAGAGAAAGTCATGTATACATCACATAACGACCAAAACATTTGACTATCTCTTAAAGTCTACTGTATTCCCTTGTAACTACAATAAGATAATGTTTATCTGGAAGTAGATGGAGCAATAAGTGTTTGTACAAGAGTAGAGAAAGTCATGTATACAACACATAACGACCAAAACATTTGACTATTACTTAAGTCTACTATATTCCCTTGTAACTACAATAAGATAATGTTTATCTGGAAGTAGATGGAGCAATAAGTGTTTGCACAAGAGTAGAGAAAGGCATGTATACATCACATAACGACCAAAACATTTGACTATTACTTAAGTCTACGATATTCCCTTGTAACTACAATAAGATAATGTTTATCTTGAAGTAGATAGAGCAATAAGTGTTTGTACAAGAGTAGAGAAAGTCATGTATACATCACATAACGACCAAAACATTTGACTATCACTTAAAGTCTACTGTATTCCCTTGTAACTACAATAAGATAATGTTTATCTTGAAGTAGATAGAGCAATAAGTGTTTATACAAGAGTAGAGAAAGTCATGTATACATCACATAACGACCAAAACATTTGACTATCACTTAAAGTCTACTGTATTCCCTTGTAACTACAATAAGATAATGTTTATCTTGAAGTAGATAGAGCAATAAGTGTTTGTACAAGAGTAGAGAAAGTCATGTATACATCACATAACGACCAAAACATTTGACTCTCACTTAAAGTCTACTGTATTCAATTGTAACTACAATAAGATAATGTTTATCTTGAAGTAGATAGAGCAATAAGTGTTTGTACAAGAGTAGAGAAAGTCATGTATACATCACATAACGACCAAAACATTTGACTATCACTTAAAGTCTACTGTATTCCCTTGTAACTACAATAAGATAATGCTTATCTTGAAGTAGATAGAGCAATAAGTGTTTGTACAAGAGTAGAGAAAGTCATGTATACATCACATAACGACCAAAACATTTGACTATCACTTAAAGTCTACTGTATTCCCTTGTAACTACAATAAGATAATGTTTATCTTGAAGTAGATAGAGCAATAAGTGTTTGTACAAGAGTAGAGAAAGTCATGTATACATCACATAAAGACCAAAACATTTGACTATCACTTAAAGTCTACTGTATTCCCTTGTAACTACAATAAGATAATGTTTATCTTGAAGTAAATAGAGGAATAGAAGTCAATGGGTAATATCCGAAGAAGAGAGGGCAGAGAGGTTCATATGAGTAGGTATATTAATTTTTTAAGTTGTATCATATAAAGGACATGGAGTTACCTAGGAGCTACTACCAAATTTGATGCCCAATCGTGTTGGACGGGGAATTCACATGAAGGAGTTAATGAGCGGAGCTTTGGTCTGAGACAGTGTCCGATTAAAGCCTTTATCTGCCCAACACAAAGGAAAGACAAAACAAAAGAATGTAGCGGAGGGTTGGTGTCCTATTTTACTCCAAGCAATAGAACAAGGAAATTGCTGTTTTCTCAATTCGAGCTGTAGTGTTTTCATTCTGCTAAATCTGGCGCCGAGGAGCACTTTAAACTGCATACTTGAATTTTATTCCCTCGCTTCCACAATTTATCATTTTGTCTTCTTTATGAGCCTGTTTTATCCCTCATCTTACCTCGGGGGTGGCTCAGGCGGTTTCGTCTCTTGTCGTACATTCGGAAGACCCGGTTTCGATTCTCGTGGCCGGTTTACCTGACCCATGTTTTCGGGGTTTTCCCAGGTCGCTAGGCGAATGCTGGATAGGTTAATCCGAATTTCCTGTCTCTTCATTTCATCTCCATTATCCTTTCACATTATCACAGGATAGAAGTGTCGGAAAGTGTTACGTCGTCGCATGGCGGGATGATATGCTCCTGGCACACATTTCCTGCTTTGGTAGGATGCTCTCCAGTCTCCTGGTGGACCTGGTGGACCGTTATCGGACCACGGCGGTTTGGTTGCATATTTTTCTGGCCTACTGGAGGAGTTTGATGCTGACAGATAATAGGAACCTTGCACTCTGTATATTGTGAGTCCTTGGGTCAGCCGCTTTCAGTCTCCTCCCACCTCTTTCTCCCGAGGATCACCAATTTGGCGCGTGCAATAAACCACACATCTAGGTGTGCATGTTGGAAACACAATTCTCTCTCTTCTCGCGTGAGTTTTTGCAGCTATCAGTTTCTTCTGGTCACCAACTGTGTCATCTTATTTTAAATAAGAGTCATGAGATCTCTCGTTTTCAGGTTTGCTTCAGAGAAAAATAATACAATTTTGGAAAAGTCCAATTTTGTAACAAATAATTTAATTGTATTAGCTGGATTACATTTTACTGGAATTTTCTTTCCTAGTCAATCATTGCAGGTTACCTCCAGTATATCGATACATTCTTACTTCTTTAATAAAAAGATTCCATTAATTACATAAAACTCCTTTCTCCTGCAGGTCTGCTCATCCCTAACAAGATTACAGAACACATATCTCCTTATGAAGATTACTGATTCTTTCTTCTATTCAAAACTTTTCATCTTTTCACATCAAACAAGATTACTAAACGTTTTAATTATAAATAAAATAACATATGTTTAAGGTGCTGTACAAAAATGAAAAGACGAAGTTCACCTTATATTTGTTTCTAAAATCTTAGTTGAATGTTAAATTAGTTAGCTATGTTTACTAATAAACAGCGTAAACACCTCTCTTTAATTTTTTTAGTTAATTGATGGAAATTAATCATTTTCCATACTAGCCGTATATAGGCTAAGGTTTTTGATAGATAGAGTCAACATGAAAATTTCATCCGTGGTTCAAATTCCGGCCATGGCACTGAATTTTTCATGTTGACTATCTATCAAAAACCTTAGCCTATGTAAGGCTAGTGTGGATAAATGATTAATTTCCATCAATTAACTAAAATAATAAGAGTTAAATGATGAAGCCTGGGACTTAAGTACTTACGAGAGTATTTGTGTAGCTTTTAGGTTTTAGAGTTGACTTCGGGCCCAAATGACCTTGTTGTCGACGGGCCCTAAAACACTACACACTCACTCACTCACGAGAGTAAGTCGCCACAAACGGTGTATCTCGGATGCGAGATCCCGTAGTGGTCTACCGGGGAAATATACGAGTCAACTGGAAAATTTGATGTCAGAACGGCACGTTGGCCATGGTAGCTCAAAGGTTAAGAGGGACTGGACGGAAATCAGGAGATCCGAGTTTCAAATCCCGGCCATGGCATTGAATTTCTCTTGTTAACTCTAGCTACCTCTCTTTAATGTTTCTTTATGTGTTTGTTCCACGTTCCAACTTGCTCTGCAACTAATTTCTCCGATGCATACATAACGTTTCCGTTTTATACCGCTTTGCTTGCTTTTCGGTTCTTGACCTAATTGCTCAATTGCTCCATTCTCGACTACTCACACTGTCGGCATTTCAACACTTCGGTGCTGGAACACAGTGTCCACCAACACACAGCTCTAAACTCATGACTTCCCTGTCATGTACTCTAAACTCGACTGGCTGACAGACTGAAGATTGCGTTCTGTCTTTCATGCCGTGTCGGTCGCACAAAAAGTCTCTAGAAGTAAAATGCTTTGGTTTTCTAGAAGTCCAACTCTACAGAAAATCCCTTCCGGCTTAAAGTTCTCTATTGTCTGTCCTTGAATATTACAATGTTTATTTTTCCTGGCTTAATTTCTCCAGAGTAGTGAACAACAACGCAAAGTAAGTCTCTGAAAGGAATGTGCCACCCTGACTCAGTGGTTCAAGGTCAGCGAATGTGTGAGACACAGAACGCATGCTACACAAGGTGTAGAACCGTTAAAAAACATGCGCCCTATTCACTCTGTACACTAAAACCGAGAAGATTCATTCACAAAAGTAGAAGCCGTCAGAATATTTTTGAATGGTCTGTAACTGTTCTTACATGGGTGTCATAACTACCGAGGGAGGGTGGGGGAAGCTTGTCCAAATCCTCTGAGTCTCAGGCCCCGAACACTTTGTTTCTTGTGATATACTGTAGACACTCGCCGTCGCCGATAAATATTTTGTGGCAAACGAAATGTACATTTTGAATTTTCTGGGACAATCCTCAAAAGTGCCCTTCATCCTAAATAGCTTCTCTGTAACCCGTAAACTGTAAGAGATAGGAACAATATTACTGTACAAAAAATGTATATCTTGTTAAAACATTATTTATGCGATTTTATCTTCTGGTATTACAATGTCCGTCATATTGTGTGTTACTGATTATAGTTTCACAATACTTAGACAACTGTCAAGTAGAAAATCGCTCTTTTTGTGGTAGTTATAGAGTTAACATCGAAATGTCAAGTTGTCGACTTGTCTTAAACGAAATATATTATGAAGGTTTATCCTTAATACAGTGCGATCCATATAAACCTGAACCATTTCAATAGGCCATAACCTTTGAACCAATAATAGAAGACGAGTACAACTTTGGGAGATTACATTACAATATTTACATCTCAGAGAAAATGTTGGAAGTGTCCTCTATCAGCATCTATACATGATGTGAATGTAGACACTCAAGTTTATATGGGTATCTCCAAGACATCTGTGGAGCAGCTGGATGATATCGAATTGAGAGAAGCTTATTTCCAGCAATATGGAGCAACATACCATAGACCTAATGATACCATGGAACTTGAAACCAGTTTATTTGATTATCGAATAATCTCAAAAGGTTTATGGCCTCCCAGATCCCCTGATCTAACCTCACTGGATTCTTTCTTGTGGTGGAATGGGTGTACAAGGGTAGTCCACAGACAATTGATGTTCTCAAGGAATCTATTCAAACCGAAATAAGTAACATCAGTGAGGATACGCTCCATAAAACTTCACAGAATATGATGAGATGAGTACAAATATGTATAGATACTGGTGGAGGACACTTCCAACATTTTCTCTGAGATGTAAATAGTGTAATGTAACGTCTCAATTGTGTATTATATTCTCCCAAAGTTGTACGTGTGTCCTATTGAAATGGTTCAGGCTTATATGGATCGCACAGTACTAAGAAGTACACAGAAGTATAAGTGTTTGCAAGAATAATATAAAAGTATAACAACAGAATCATTGAAGTATTTGTAGCAATAAAATATGGAATAGTTGTGTACAGATTTCTGGATATGTTCAAGGTTGCCTAGGACTTTAGTTCGCTACGTCCCCGTGAAGTTAGACAACTTTTTGGACACCGCTGCTAGACGGACGGTATCTTACGACCTCCAAGGCGAGTCAGTGTTGACTTGTACATGTCAAGATAGTAAATGTCCTAGACTTTTTGAAATAGTTTGACAAAGTAAATGTTTATTGTGGTGTATAAACTTTGGTTATAGCGAAATTGAAGCTTTATATTCAAGTAGTTTGTTGTAATCTGTATGTATATTTTAATACATTTTATTACTGTGGAAACGTAGAGTCAGACTCAAAAATTCAATGCCATAGTCAGGATTTGAACCACGGATCTTCTGCTTGCCGTCCAGCCGTTCCCAACATTGACCTGTTATGTCCAACATGCCGATATGACATTAAATTCTCCAACTGACTCGTATTTTTCCCGGTTTTCCGCGGTTCAGATCCCGGTTATAGCATTGAATTTTTCAGTCTGACTCTATCTTTCCATATTTGATTATTGTTTGATGCTGCGGTAGCGTGTTGCGGCAGACATTCGAAAGGTTCTAGTTTAATCCCGTGGCCGGTCTTCCCTTACTATAGGTTTGTGTAGGGTTTCCCGGGAAGAAGAACTACATCCTCGTAATATCCCAGAAGAGGAAAAGGGAACAGAGGACATCGACGGGTGACATGATCGCCTGAATTTAATGCAGTGAGGGGTGTGCAGTCGATGAGAATGACAAAGGACAGAGTGGGTGAGGGAGAGGATAAAAACATAGTGATCGATAGCGCAGTGAAAAAGAATGGAAAGAAGAGCGCGTGAGTGATAATATCAGGATAAAGGTGAAGTAGGCACAAACAGATATTCTAGTCAGAGACTAGCCTCTGGGCGGACCTGGTAGACCGTTTGTCGACCACGGTGGTTGGGATGCAGGTTGTGCTGGCCTATCGTGTGAGCTTCCAATTGGTAAATAGTAGCGACCGTTCCCTCACCACTGTCGTGTCTACTCTTGTCTCATAGTTTCTCCCGGAAACGCCCACTTGGGACGTAGTACAATAGATCAAGACTGATCGCAGTGCCGAATCACCTCCATACCGTAAGACAGTCCAAATCAATCCAAGTGACAAAGTAAATTAAGATTGAAAATAAATTCTTCTTTCACACTGGCCGTGTGTAGGATGCACTATGAAAGAGTAGAGCCAGACTGAAAAATTCAATGTCATAGCCGGAGTTTGAACCACGGAACTTCTGGTCTCCGTCCAACCGCTCTAAACCATTGAGCTACTATGGCCAACGTCCCAACATGACATTAAATTCTCGAACTGACTCGTGATTTTCCCGGTAAACCACTAGGAGTTCTCATAAACACTTGAGACAACTACCTTATGGACGACTTACTATGCTGTAAGTACTCTAAGTCCCGGGATTTATAGTTCAGACCACTATTAGGTCAATTAATGGAAATTGTTCTTTCACACTAGGACGCACTATGAAAGAGTAGAGCCAGACTGAAAAATTCAATGCCATAGCCGGGATTAGAAGCATAACTCTTCTGGTCTCCATCCATCCCGGGCTTTAAAGTACTTAGACGTTGTAAGTCGTCATTAAGGTAGTTGTCTCATGTGTTTATGAGAACTACTAGTGGTTTAAGGGTAAAAACACGAGTCAGCTGGAGAATTTAATGTCATATCGGCACGTTGGCCATAGTAGCTCAATGGTTTAGAGCGGCTGAACGGAGACCAGAACATCCGTGGTTCAAATCCCGGCTATGGCATTCAAGTTTTCAGTCTTGCTCTACTCTTCCATAAATTAAGGTTGTCGTTACACAAATATAGCAATTTGTAACAAAATCTTCACTTACCTTAAGAAAATGTTGGTAATTTTGTTTCTAATTGAGATCAATTCCACAAAAAATTGCTTGCATCGTTAGTCCATCAGCACACTTCGTCGTCAAGGATTCTGGTTACCATTATAGTATGCTTCTTCAGTATTATCAAACCTAAAAACAGAATCGACTGCCAGTATTTCAAAATTCACTATGGTATGTTAATTTTGTAAGATAAATATCTTATTCCAAATCATTAAATTTATCGGACCATTTAATTGTTTTAATAGTTTAACTTCAGGATTTATTCCATAGTTAAATGATCAAAAATAATCTGTTACGACCGATTTATCAATTTCTTTATACTTAATATTACGAAACTGTTCTTTCGTTCTGATTTCTAAATTACGTTTCGTTCTACCAATATAAACCTGATCACTATGTAAACAATTAAATTTATAAATACCAGATTTTCTATTATTAGGAATATCATATTTTTAGAGAAATATAGTAAATTTTTAATACTATATTTATTTTGAGGAAGTAAAGGTATACCAACTTGTATAAAATGTTTAGAAAATCTTTATTAACCCAAGAACGGTAAGTAATTTTTTAAAAATTATAATCGTATTTTATTTTCTAAGGGTAGAAATATCATTAACAGTTTTTATATTTAAATTTTCTAATCTTTTTTGTATAAATTGTTTATTAAAACCATTAATTAAAGCAGTATCTACGTAATCATAAGGTTGTCGTTTTTTTCACAGCGGTAAACATGTATTCCCAACAAAACTCTGTCACTTCGAGTTATGCTGTTGAGTCTTCATTCAGTAAACCACAAGACATGTGGATTAAAATCTCATTATCCAACTTGTTTGATGGCATACAACACTTGCTCACTAGTAAATAACTAGAAAAGATAAAAATTAAAATAGACATTTGTATAGCCATTACAAATATCAGAAGTGACACATCATATCTTGAAGCGCAGGAGATTAGTGACCAAGCGTCTCATGAGTATGGAGACTTCTTCACTTCCCTAGGAAGCCTCATTCATTTATTCTAATCCTTGTTTCACATAAGCTTGCCCCGTATCTCTAAACGGTCACGTGACCTTATCAGCTCTCATTGGCTGCTATTGCAGTATAGACAGTTGTGAGGTAAGAATTAGTTCGTTATTTAACATGGTGATATATCTTTATATGTTGGAAGAGAATTGTCAAATTTATATTTTCGTAACTGCTTTAGTTAAATACATTACGCAACAGAGTTGATTTATCTGAAGTGCATGTTAATTCTTAAACGAAGTAAAGAGGAGGTTCCTTTGGCACGATAAAAAAAATAAAAAAATAAAAAAAATAAAAAAAAATCTGCATGAACTATGCCCTGGTGCCTTGAGTCTATACCAGGACATAAGTTCCACAGTTACATCTCTTTATTGTTATTACATTTCTTTAGATTGGAACATTATTACATTTCGCAGATTACCTATATCTAAACTAACTACTCCTAACCTACTAAGCTATCTAACCTATAGCAGCCGGTTTCCCAGCTGCTTTACATATATCTTTAATCTATATCCTAAGCTGGCAGTTCTACTCTATTATAAAACATTCTGACTAGTTAAATTAACAATACATGTGGATGAAAAACTGTTTACTGCCAGCACTTTCTACCAATCTGCTATCTATCAATTTAATTTCAACAATTGTTGTCTCTAGCTATCTTCGCTATCAGATGAGCTCCGTGTGATGATCTGTTGTGGCTGTCCCCTTCTCCTCTCAGCCCATTCTTGACGTCCTGTTGTGGTCCGAAGTTGCCTACGTCTATTCATGGATTGGTCGCCCTGTTCTGGCCTGATATCTGCGCCATTTCTATCCTCTTCTTCGACGTGGGTACTTATTTCTTGTTGCCTTATTCTTTGTGACCTTCTTGGTGATTCGTCCTGGTTTTGGTGTTGCTGCTGATGTATTGCGTCCGTTATTTGCATTTCCGCTGGTCTTCTGTACTCCTCCATGACTATTTTCGATATCTTTGCCACCATTCTGTTCACTATACACAAATCCTCGTGACTTCTTACGATGTGCCAAACTGCTTTTCCTGCTAGCATTGCGCGTTCCTCTTGTACCTCATCGTTGTATTTCGTACATTCAAAGATCACATGTTCGGGGTTGCCTACTATATCACATGTATTACATTTATCACTTTACTTGCTTCGAATCTTCGCAAAATATGTATCAAATGGGCCGTGTCCTGTAATATATTGAATGCTCTCCTTAGTTGGTGATACGGTTAATCCTAATCTCTCTCTTATGCTGGGGAATAGATCATATACTCTTCTACCTTTCTCCGCTTGATTCCATTCTTTTTGCCATTTTTCTATTAAAATTTTTCTTGCTTCTCTCCTTGTATTGCACGGTCTTCCTAAAATTTTGATGACCTGTTCTTGGTCTTGTTTTTTCATCCAATACATTGTTGCCCGCAATTTTACCGTTAAGTCAATCGGCCATATGGCTAGAATCACTAGTAAGGCCATCGTTGGAACTGTTTTAATTAATCCCATACACCTTATTAAAGTTTGTCGTTGAGTACTCCTCAGTCATTGTACATTTTTCACTAGGCTAGCTCTATGCGCGATAGCACGTGATTTAGCGGTAGTGATGACATATTTGTTTATATGACTTTTGTCACTCACCTTGTTTTAAACAGGATTAGTCATATATCGCCATTTGACGGTGTGTTGTGCCCAGTGCGAGAGATAAATTATTTTAATGATCGTTTATTGCGCGTGTACTTATTATATGTATAGTGACAGAGTCTACCGCCAGTTTTTCCCTGAATCATCTCAAGGAAAACCTTTACAAAACGGCGAAAAAATAATTGTGTTGCATGTGTTTAATGCACTCACAGAGAAGAATTCCTCTTTGTTAGTGAGAGAAGTCGAACAGCTGTGCTCTGAACTTACAGGTGTGCTAGATGCGTAGGAACATCGCAACATGAAATTGAGACAACAGGAACATTTACCACTCCGGGGGTGATATTGCTGTGTGGCGAAGAGGTTATTTAACGACAATCAGATTGTACCGGGATACAAATCGCAAAATATACTACCTTGACGAAATTCGGGTGAATGAAGGACACACAAGTATGGCGTGACACGACTTTTAAGACTGAAAGACAAGCATTTTTGCAAGGTATGTGTGCTGCTTTAAGAAAAATATCAGTGGAAAAGGCCGGAGGCCTTTCATTATAAACTTGTTTCAGTTTCATTCCTCGTTCGTTCACTTTCAACTTGCTGTTTCATTATAAACTTCATTATTTTTGCATGCCTTCATATCCTTGTTTGTATCATTTACCTATCTTCCTGGCAATTATTATGACGTTTACTGCAGCTTTTAATGTGACGGGAAGGCACCGCCTATGGCCTATGGCGGGAAAGCATTAGCCAATTAGGATGAGGGGGAAGGAACTTGCACGCGGAGTGATACGTGTTAGCAGGGCGAGGTTATATGAAACAGAGGTTAGTTTGTTGTTCCTGTCTGCGATAAAGGCGCAGCTAAAAAAACTGAAGGTCAGTTGGTCAGTTTTTATTTATGGACGCTCTTCAACTGTTGTCCCATTGTCTATTGAAAGTGGAACAGCGTTCTTTATTGGATTGGAGTTTCATTTACAGTACATCCCTTCCGACTGAAGCCGTGCTAAGGGTTTATACATCTGTACAGGGTTGAACCAAAGACTAGCTTGCTACATTCTACACCGCGGCTTATGACTGGAGGATGCCGTTTGTCCAGTGTAGTTCACATTGTAGCCTAGTAACCCTGTCTATTTCTTCAGCTCCGACCACCTTGCACCCCTTCCTATTACCATTAGGAGTAGATCTACAGTTTCAACTGCCAAATGCTCCCTCCGACTTTGTCATAGAGTCACATTCAGGATTCCCGTAGGGGTAGGATCCGTCCACTTCAGCTGTCGTGGTGTAGGCGCTGCGGACCCTTAGCACTCGTGGTACCTCTGACGTTACTAGAGGAACCTTGGGCCGAACATTCGAGCCCCTCCCTGAGTGGGAGTTGTTCGGATTGGGTTGGACTCGAGGGGGCAGGGTGTTCCCGAAACCCGTGGGAGATCGAGTACGTCTCTGGACGGGATTGAGGGAAGCCATATATTCCCGCGGACTAGCCTACATAGCTAGTAGAAGGTGTGTTAGATCACCAGGCGGTCCCACCGAGGTTGATCGGTAGCCATTCCCTTTGGGGTTGGCGCGCGTACGAGGCGTATGTACTTCCATCCGTCTTGTGCTTTCGGACCAGATAGGGGAGCTTGTTAGTCTGTAGGTCTTGCCTTACGGATAGCCCCACGTAGGTGCCGTGCGCCCTTCGGGGACAGGTCGCTAACTCCCCGGTCTTGAGATGGGGAGTCGGTCTCACTTTGTGAAGGCTGCCCTGGGAGATGCCTTATATATACTCACATTAAAGGATACGGTATCTCAAGTTTGACTGTACAAAGCTATTCGTCTTTTAATTGAAAGCTACTGTGAAAGCTTTTATGAGTGTTTTATCCCACACCCCACAGCAAACTTAGCAGAGCTACACTGGTCTGATTCTTTGACCCACAAAGGTAAACTTCCACGTCATTGTGTAATCATTCTCTTAACAAGTCGTGGACTTAAACCAAATCGAACTCCAAACCTCAGAGAGACTGTGAGCTGTTAGCACAAAGACATTTCGCTCTTGCAGACAGTTTCCTTTCACAATTTAAAGCCCTCAGTTGGAGAGGCTTATCCCTTGTCACCGGAGGTTCAACTGAAAATTGCTAGGATACGACATTAGGCCGATAACCACGTTACCATCCTCGTCTTTTTAAATCATTTATTTATCGTTCCCCTTGTCTCCCAAATCCCCTGAGTCCCTTTCAGGTCCCAATGTTACAGCCTTCTAATCCCCGCTCTTTACAAGCAATTCTATTTTATTTCATCCACCACTTACTACCAGTAGGTTATACTCCACAAAAACATTTAATACGCGGGCTGTTCAATAAAGAATGATCACAATTTTTATGGTCATAAATGTTACACTAAATTTCAATCTTATATTCTGTTAGTTTAATGTGAAAAAAACACGCCGTAGTAGTTTCATTGTTGGGACTCCTGGTTCCCACCTGTGACAACTAGGCAAGTTCAGTATCGCCTACCGCTGCAATGGAGGTAAGACGCAGTTAAAGTTGATGTTAGAGGAAGATCCGGAGATTCTTTCAAAAGTAATCACTGCTGATGAAACTCGGCTACATCATTTTGATCCTGAGAGCAAACAGCAAAGCTCACTGTGGAAATCTCCTTCATCGCAAAAAAGCAACAGTGGTTTCTTCTGCTGGGAAAGTTACGGTAATCTTATTCTTTGATATTCATGGAATGGTTTATCAGCATGTTGTACCTGCACACACATCAGTAACTGGACAATACTACAGGGATGTCCTGAAAACATTGCAGGTCTGTATCAGATGCAAAAGACCACATTTCCGTGAAGCAGGCTTGCTGCTGCACCACGATAATGCGCGACCGCATATTGCCAAAGTTGTTGCTGAATATCTTGCAAAAATCATCGTGAAGTGCGTCCCTCACCCTCCCTATAGTCCAGATTTAGCCCCATGTGACTGTTTTATATTCGCTAACTTGAAGAAACGGCTTCGTGGGAGCCATCCATCATCAGAAGCAGTGGTGAAGGCTGCGGAGGCGATTTTGAAGGATCTCTCAAAAAATGGTTTCCAGCATGTCTTTGAAGACTGACAGAAACGCTGGGACAAGTACATCGCATTCAGGGGAGACCATTTTGATAAATACCATCACAATTAAGAGATAAGTAAAGATACGTTGTCAAAAAAATTGTGATCTTTCTTTATGGAACAGCCCTCGTACATCCCTAAGTACAGCAGAAACTATTTAGAAGGCCTATTAAACAGATTCACCGAAAACGAAACATTCGGTTAATTTACGAACTTAACGTTTCAATTTAGTATGTATCACTGACGTAAAGAAAAGTTCCTCACCGAACATAAACTCTCTTTGGAATTATAAATAATAACTAAACACTAGTAACACAACTTCACTTATCTTATTTAACTCTTGGGGACCGGTTTCAAAGCAAACATCTGCTTTATCCTCAGCCATTCAGCTTGACACTCACCCACTAACTGACGGACTGACCTTGACCACTACCGGAGTTTGAAGGATAGCTCCTTATCTAACTGCCATCTATCGGGGACAACACAAACTTATTGATGATGTCTATAGGAGGGATATCAAAATTCATTACGCGATCCTTATTTTTCAAAATAAATATCTTCTCCCAAACCATTAAATCTATCGGTTCCTTCAATTGTTTCAATAATTTAAACTAGTTACTAGTGTTTAGTTATTATTTATAACCTAGTTTACTTCACTGTCAGCAGCTTCAGTTTTTTACATAAAAGTGAAGTTGTGTTACTAGTGTTTAGTTATTATTTATAACCTAGTTTACTTCACTGTCAGCAGCTTCAGTTTTTTACATAACTATCTCTTTGGAATATTTTCCGAACATTTAATTCTTCCAAAACTAGTTTTAGTGGCCTTAGTAAATTAAAAAATATTCAGGATATTTTATGACAAATTAAATGTACATTACGAATATTCTGGTAATTTCCTCAGAACTTTCCTTGTTTTGAATGTCTTCTACTTCAGTGCTAACTGCAAAGGATAAACCAAACATTATCACACAAGCAATGTAGATCTTATCGAAATATGAAATATATCTCAAAAATATTCTTTCGGAGTCTACAATTTTCAAAATATTCACTGTTATTTTTTTCAATTTTCCAACGCCTATACCTTTCTCAAATGAAAGTCATTATTTATACTCTCACTTCCTGGACATAAAAATAGAATATAATAACAAAGACATCACATAACCAAAACATTTTATAGTTACTTAGTCTTCTGTATTCCCTTGTAACTACAGTAAGATAATGTTTATCTTGAGGTAGATAGAGCAATAAGAATTTGTACAAGAGTAGAGAAAGTCATGTATACATCACATAACGTCCAAAACATTTGACTAACACTTAAAGTCTACTGTATTCCCTTGTAACTACAGTAACATAATGTTTATCTTGAGGTAGATAGAGCAATAAGTATTTGAACAAGAGTAGAGAAAGTCATGTATACAACACATAACGTCCAAAACATATGACTTAACACTTAAAGTCTACTGTATTCCCTTGTAATTACAGTAACATAATGTTTATCTTGAGGTAGATAGAGCAATAAGTATTTGTACAAGAGTAGAGAAAGTCATGTATACATCACATAACGTCCAAAACATTTGACTAACACTTAAAGTCTACTGTATTCCCTTGTAACTACAGTAACATAATGTTTATCTTGAGGTAGATAGAGCAATAAGTGTTTGTACAAGAGTAGAGAAAGTCATGTATACATCACATAACGACCAAAACATTTGACTTTCACTTAAAGTCTACTATATTCACATGTAACTACAATAAGATAATGTTTAACTTGAAGTAGATACAGCAATAAGTGTTTGTACAAGAGTAGAGAAAGTCATGTATATATCACGAAACGACCAAAACATTTGACTAACACTTAAAGTCTACTGTATTCCCTTGTAACTACAGTAAGATAATGTTTATCTTGAGGTAGATAGAGCAATAAGTGTTTGTACAAGAGTAGAGAAAGTCATGTATATATCACATAACGACCAAAACATTTGACTAACACTTAAAGTCTACTGTATTCCCTTGTAACTACAGTAAGATAATGTCTAACTTGAAGTAGATAGAGCAATAAGTGTTTGTACAAGAGTAGAGAAAGTCATGTATACATCACATAACGACCAAAACATTTGACTATCACTTAAAGTCTACTGTATTCACATGTAACTACAATAAGATAATGTTTAACTTGAAGTAGATACAGCAACAAGTGTTTGTACAAGAGTAGAGAAAGTCATGTATACATCACATAACGACCAAAACATTTGACTATCACTAAAAGTCTACTGTATTCCCTTGTAACTACAATAAGATAATGTTTATCTTGAAGTAGATAGAGCAATAAGTGTTTCTACAAGAGTAGAGAAAGTCGTGTATACATCACATAACGACCAAAACATTTGACTATCACTTAAAGTCTACTGTATTCTCTTGTAACTACAATAAGATAATGTTTATCTTGAAGTAGATAGAGCAATAAGTGTTTGTACAAGAGTAGAGAAAGTCATGTATACATCACATAACGACGAAAACATTTGACTAACACTTAAAGTCTACTGTATTCACATGTAACTACAATAAGATAATGTTTATCTTGAAGTAGATAGAGCAATAAGTGTTTGTACAAGAGTAGAGAAAGTCATGTATACATCACATAACAACGAAAACATTTGACTAACACTTAAAGTCTACTGTATTCACATGTAACTACAATAAGGTAATGTTTATCTTGAAGTAGATAGAGCAATAAGTGTTTGTCCAAGAGTAGAGAAAGTCATGTATACATCACATAACGACCAAAACATTTGACTTTCACTTAAAGTCTACTATATTCACATGTAACTACAATAAGATAATGTTTAACTTGAAGTAGATACAGCAATAAGTGTTTGTACAAGAGTAGAGAAAGTCTTGTATATATCACATAAAGACCAAAACATTTGACTATCACTTAAAGTCTACTGTATTCTCTTGTAACTACAATAAGATAATGTTTATCTTGAAGTAGATAGAGCAATAAGTGTTTGTACAAGAGTAGAGAAAGTCATGTATACATCACATAACGACCAAAACATTTGACTATCACTTAAAGTCTACTGTATTCTCTTGTAACTACAATAAGATAATGTTTATCTTGAAGTAGATAGAGCAATAAGTGTTTGTATAAGAGTAGAGAAAGTCATGTATACATCACATAACGACGAAAACATTTGACTAACACTTAAAGTCTACTGTATTCACATGTAACTACAATAAGATAATGTTCAACTTGAAGTAGATAGAGCAATAAGTGTTTGTACAAGAGTAGAGAAAGTCTTGTATATATCACATAACGACCAAAACATTTGATTATCACTTAAAGCCTGCTGTATTCCCTTGTAACTACAATAAGATAATGTTTAACTTGAAGTAGATAGAGCAATAAGTGTTTGTACAAGAGTAGAGAAAGTCATGTATATATCACATAATGACCAAAACATTTGATTATCACTTAAAGTCTACTGTATTCCCTTGTAACTACAATAAGATAATGTTTATCTTGAAGTAGATAGAGCAATAAGTGTTTGTACAAGAGTAGAGAAAGTCATGTATACATCACATAACGACGAAAACATTTGACTAACACTTAAAGTCTACTGTATTCACATGTAACTACAATAAGATGTTTATCTTGAAGTAGATAGAGCAATAAGTGTTTGTACAAGAGTATAGAAAGTCTTGTACATATCACATAACGACCAAAACATTTGATTATCACTTAAAGCCTACTGTATTTCCTTGTAACTACAATAAGATAATGTTTATCTTGAAGTAGATAGAGCAATGAGTGTTTGTACAAGAGTAGAGAAAGTCATGTATACATCACATAACGACGAAAACATTTGACTATCACTTAAAGTCTACTGTATTCCCTTGTAACTACAATAAGATAATGTTTAACTTGAAGTAGATAGCGCAATAAGTGTTTGTACAAGAGTAGAGAAAGTCATGTATATATCACATAATGACCAAAACATTTGATTATCACTTAAAGTCTACTGTATTCCCTTGTAACTACAATAAGATAATGTTTATCTTGAAGTAGATAGAGCAATAAGTGTTTGTACAAGAGTAGAGAAAGTCATGCATATATCACATAATGACCAAAACATTTGATTATCACTTAAAGTCTACTGTATTCCCTTGTAACTACAATAAGATAATGTTTAACTTGAAGTAGATAGACCAATAAGTGTTTGTACAAGAGTAGAGAAAGTCATGTATATATCACATAATGACCAAAACATTTGATTATCACTTAAAGTCTACTGTATTCCCTTGTAACTACAATAAGATAATGTTTATCTTGAAGTAGATAGAGCAATAAGTGTTTCTACAAGAGTAGAGAAAGTCGTGTATACATCACATAACGACCAAAACATTTGACTAACACTTAAAGTCTACTGTATTCCCTTGTAACTACAGTAAGATAATGTTTATCTTGAGGTAGATAGAGCAATAAGTATTTGTACAAGAGTAGAGAAAGTCATGTATACATCACATAACGACCAAAACATTTGACTATCACATAAAGTCTACTGTATTCCCTTGTAACTACAATAAGATAATGTTTAACTTGAAGTAGATAGAGCAATAAGTGTTTGTACAAGAGTAGAGAAAGTCTTGTATATATCACATAACGACCAAAACATTTGATTATCACTTAAAGCCTACTGCATTTCCTTGTAACTACAATAAGATAATGTTTATCTTGAAGTAGATAGAGCAATAAGTGTTTGTACAAGAGTAGAGAAAGTCATGTATACATCACATAACGACGAAAACATTTGACTATCACTTAAAGTCTACTGTATTCCCTTGTAACTACAATAAGATAATGTTTATCTTGAAGTAGATAGAGCAATAAGTGTTTCTACAAGAGTAGAGAAAGTTGTGTATACATCACATAACGACCAAAACATTTGACTATCACTTAAAGTCTACTGTATTCTCTTGTAACTACAATAAGATAATGTTTATCTTGAAGTAGATAGAGCAATAAGTGTTTGTACAAGAGTAGAGAAAGTCATGTATACATCACATAACGACCAAAACATTTGACTAACACTTAAAGTCTACTGTATTCACATGTAACTACAATAAGATAATGATTATCTTGAAGTAGATAGAGCAATAAGTGTTTTTACAAGAGTAGAGAAAGTCATGTATATATCACATAACGACCAAAACATTTGATTATCACTTAAAGCCTACTGTATTTCCTTGTAACTACAATAAGATAATGTTTATCTTGAAGTAGATAGAGCAATAAGTGTTTGTACAAGAGTAGAGAAAGTCATGTATACATCACATAACGGCCAAAACATTTGACTATCACTTAAAGTCTACTGTATTCCCTTGTAACTACAATAAGATAATGTTTATCTTCAAGTAGATAGAGCAATAAGTGTTTGTACAAGAGTAGAGAAAGTCATGTATACATCACATAACGGCCAAAACATTTGACTATCACTTAAAGTCTACTGTATTCCCTTGTAACTACAATAAGATAATGTTTATCTTGAAGTAGATAGAGCAATAAGTGTTTGTACAAGAGTAGAGAAAGTCATGTATACATCACATAACGACGAAAACATTTGACTATCACTTAAAGTCTACTGTATTTCCTTGTAACTACAATAAGATAATGTTTATCTTGAAGTAGATAGAGCAATAAGTGTTTGTACAAGAGTAGAGAAAGTCATGTATACATCACATAACGACCAAAACATTTGACTATCACTTAAAGCCTACTGTATTTCCTTGTAACTACAATAAGATAATGTTTATCTTGAAGTAGATAGAGCAATAAGTGTTTGTACAAGAGTAGAGAAAGTCATGTATACATCACATAACGACGAAAACATTTGACTATCACTTAAAGTCTACTGTATTCCCTTGTAACTACAATAAGATAATGTTTATCTTGAAGTAGATAGAGCAATAAGTGTTTGTACAAGAGTAGAGAAAGTCATGTATACATCACATAACGACCAAAACATTTGACTATCACTTAAAGTCTACTGTATTCCTGTGTAACTACAATAAGATAATGTTTATCTTGAAGTAGATAGAGCAATAAGTGTTTCTACAAGAGTAGAGAAAGTCATGTATACATCACATAACGTCGAAAACATTTGACTATCACTTAAAGTCTACTGTATTCCCTTGTAACTACAATAAGATAATGTTTATCTTGAGGTAGATAGAGCAATAAGTATTTGTACAAGAGCAGAGAAAGTCATGTATACATCACATAACGACCAAAACATTTGACTGTCACTTAAAGTCTACTGTATTCCGTTGTAACTACAATAAGATAATGTTTATCTTGAAGTAGATAGAGCAATAAGTATTTGTACAAGAGCAGAGAAAGTCATGTATACATCACATAACGACCAAAACATTTGACTATCACTTAGTCTACTGTATTCACATGTAACTACAATAAGATAATGTTGAACCTGAAGTAGATAGAGCAATAAGTGTTTGTACAAGAGTAGAGAAAGTCATGTATACATCACATAACGACCAAAACATTTGACTATCACTTAAAGTCTACTATATTCACATGTAACTACAATAAGATAATGTTTAACTTGAAGTAGATACAGCAATAAGTGTTTGTACAAGAGTAGAGAAAGTCATGTATATATCACATAACGACCAAAACATTTGACTAACACTTAAAGTCTACTGTATTCCCTTGTAACTACAGTAAGATAATGTTTCTCTTGAGGTAGATAGAGCAATAGGTGTTTGTACAAGAGTAGAGAAAGTCATGTATATATCACATAACGACCAAAACATTTGACTAACACTTAAAGTCTACTGTATTCCCTTGTAACTACAGTAAGATAATGTTTAACTTGAAGTAGATACAGCAATAAGTGTTTGTACAAGAGTAGAGAAAGTCATGTATACATCACATAACGACCAAAACATTTGACTAACACTTAAAGTCTACTGTATTCCCTTGTAACTACAGTAAGATAATGTTTATCTTGAGGTAGATAGAGCAATAAGTATTTGTACAAGAGTAGAGAAAGTCATGTATACATCACATAACGACCAAAACATTTGACTATCACATAAAGTCTACTGTATTCACATGTAATTACAATAAGATCATGTTTAACTTGAAGTAGATACAGCAATAAGTGTTTGTACAAGAGTAGAGAAAGTCATGTATACATCACATAACGACCAAAACATTTGACTATCACTTAAAGTCTACTGTATTCACATGTAACTACAATAAGATAATGTTTAACTTGAAGTAGATAGAGCAATAAGTGTTTGTACAAGAGTAGAGAAAGTCATGTATACATCACATAACGATCAAAACATTTGACTATCACTTAAAGTCTACTGTATTCCCTTGTAACTACAATAAGATAATGTTTATCTTGAAGTAGATAGAGCAATAAGTGTTTGTACAAGAGTAGAGAAAGTCATGTATATATCACATAACGACCAAAACATTTGACTATCACTTAAAGTCTGCTGTATTCCCTTGTAACTACAATAAGATAACGTTTATCTTGAAGTAGATAGAGCAATAAGTGTTTGTACAAGAGTAGAGAAAGTCATATATACATCACATAACGACCAAAACATTTGACTATCACTTAAAGTCTACTGTATTCACATGTAACTACAATAAGATAATGTTTAACTTGAAGTAGATAGAGCAATAAGTGTTTGTACAAGAGTAGAGAAAGTCATGTATACATCACATAACGACCAAAACTTTTGACTATCACTTAAAGTCTACTGTATTCACATGTAGCTACAATAAGATAATGTTTAACTTGAAGTAGATACAGCAATAAGTGTTTGTACAAGAGTAGAGAAAGTCATGTATACATCACATAACGACCAAAACATTTGACTATCACTTAAAGTCTACTGTATTCCCTTGTAACTGCAATAAGATAATGTTTATCTTGAAGTAGATAGAGCAATAAGTGTTTCTACAAGAGTAGAGAAAGTCGTGTATACATCACATAACGACCAAAACATTTGACTATCACTTAAAGTCTACTGTATTCTCTTGTAACTACAATAAGATAATGTTTATCTTGAAGTAGATAGAGCAATAAGTGTTTGTACAAGAGTAGAGAAAGTCATGTATACATCACATAACGACGAAAACATTTGACTAACACTTAAAGTCTACTGTATTCACATGTAACTACAATAAGATAATGTTCAACTTGAAGTAGATAGAGCAATAAGTGTTTGTACAAGAGTAGAGAAAGTCTTGTATATATCACATAACGACCAAAACATTTGATTATCACTTAAAGCCTACTGTATTTCCTTGTAACTACAATAAGATAATGTTTATCTTGAAGTAGATAGAGCAATAAGTGTTTGTACAAGAGTAGAGAAAGTCATGTATACATCTCATAACGACGAAAACATTTGACTATCACTTAAAGTCTACTGTATTCCCTTGTAACTACAATAAGATAATGTTTATCTTGAGGTAGATAGAGCAATAAGTATTTGTATAAGAGCAGAGAAAGTCATGTATACATCACATAACGACCAAAACATTTGACTGTCACTTAAAGTCTACTGTATTCCCTTGTAACTACAATAAGATAATGTTTATCTTGAAGTAGATAGAGCAATAAGTATTTGTACAAGAGCAGAGAAAGTCATGTATACATCACATAACGACCAAAACATTTGACTATCACTTAGTCTACTGTATTCACATGTAACTACAATAAGATAATGTTTAACCTGAAGTAGATAGAGCAATAAGTGTTTGTACAAGAGTAGAGAAAGTCATGTATACATCACATAACGACCAAAACATTTGACTATCACTTAAAGTCTACTGTATTCACATGTAACTACAATAAGATAATGTTTATCTTGAAGTAGATAGAGCAATACGTATTTGTACAAGAGTAGAGAAAGTCATGTATACATCACATAACGACCAAAACATTTGACTATCACTTAAAGTCTACTGTATTCACATGTAACTACAATAAGATAATGTTTAACCTGAAGTAGATAGGGCAATAAGTGTTTGGACAAGAGTAGAGAAAGTCATGTATACATCACATAACGACCAAAACATTTGACTATCACTTAAAGTCTACTGTATTCCCTTGTAACTACAATAAGATAATGTTTATCATGAAGTAGATAGAGCAATAAGTGTTTGTACAAGAGTAGAGAAAGTCATGTATACATCACATAACGACCAAAACATTTGACTATCACTTAAAGTCTACTGTATTCCCTTGTAACTACAATAAGATAATGTTTATCTTGAAGTAGATAGAGCAATAAGTGTTTGTACAAGAGTAGAGAAAGTCATGTATACATCACATAACGTCGAAAACATTTGACTATCACTTAAAGTCTACTGTATTCCCTTGTAACTACAATAAGATAATGTTTATCTTGAGGTAGATAGAGCAATAAGTATTTGTACAAGAGCAGAGAAAGTCATGTATACATCACATAACGACCAAAACATTTGACTGTCACTTAAAGTCTACTGTATTCCGTTGTAACTACAATAAGATAATGTTTATCTTGAAGTAGATAGAGCAATAAGTATTTGTACAAGAGCAGAGAAAGTCATGTATACATCACATAACGACCAAAACATTTGACTATCACTTAGTCTACTGTATTCACATGTAACTACAATAAGATAATGTTGAACCTGAAGTAGATAGAGCAATAAGTGTTTGTACAAGAGTAGAGAAAGTCATGTATACATCACATAACGACCAAAACATTTGACTATCACTTAAAGTCTACTATATTCACATGTAACTACAATAAGATAATGTTTAACTTGAAGTAGATACAGCAATAAGTGTTTGTACAAGAGTAGAGAAAGTCATGTATATATCACATAACGACCAAAACATTTGACTAACACTTAAAGTCTACTGTATTCCCTTGTAACTACAGTAAGATAATGTTTCTCTTGAGGTAGATAGAGCAATAGGTGTTTGTACAAGAGTAGAGAAAGTCATGTATATATCACATAACGACCAAAACATTTGACTAACACTTAAAGTCTACTGTATTCCCTTGTAACTACAGTAAGATAATGTTTAACTTGAAGTAGATACAGCAATAAGTGTTTGTACAAGAGTAGAGAAAGTCATGTATACATCACATAACGACCAAAACATTTGACTAACACTTAAAGTCTACTGTATTCCCTTGTAACTACAGTAAGATAATGTTTATCTTGAGGTAGATAGAGCAATAAGTATTTGTACAAGAGTAGAGAAAGTCATGTATACATCACATAACGACCAAAACATTTGACTATCACATAAAGTCTACTGTATTCACATGTAATTACAATAAGATCATGTTTAACTTGAAGTAGATACAGCAATAAGTGTTTGTACAAGAGTAGAGAAAGTCATGTATACATCACATAACGACCAAAACATTTGACTATCACTTAAAGTCTACTGTATTCACATGTAACTACAATAAGATAATGTTTAACTTGAAGTAGATAGAGCAATAAGTGTTTGTACAAGAGTAGAGAAAGTCATGTATACATCACATAACGATCAAAACATTTGACTATCACTTAAAGTCTACTGTATTCCCTTGTAACTACAATAAGATAATGTTTATCTTGAAGTAGATAGAGCAATAAGTGTTTGTACAAGAGTAGAGAAAGTCATGTATATATCACATAACGACCAAAACATTTGACTATCACTTAAAGTCTGCTGTATTCCCTTGTAACTACAATAAGATAACGTTTATCTTGAAGTAGATAGAGCAATAAGTGTTTGTACAAGAGTAGAGAAAGTCATGTATACATCACATAACGACCAAAACATTTGACTATCACTTAAAGTCTACTGTATTCACATGTAACTACAATAAGATAATGTTTAACTTGAAGTAGATAGAGCAATAAGTGTTTGTACAAGAGTAGAGAAAGTCATGTATACATCACATAACGACCAAAACTTTTGACTATCACTTAAAGTCTACTGTATTCACATGTAGCTACAATAAGATAATGTTTAACTTGAAGTAGATAGAGCAATAAGTGTTTGTACAAGAGTAGAGAAAGTCATGTATACATCACATAACGACCAAAACATTTGACTATCACTTAAAGTCTACTGTATTCCCTTGTAACTGCAATAAGATAATGTTTATCTTGAAGTAGATAGAGCAATAAGTGTTTCTACAAGAGTAGAGAAAGTCGTGTATACATCACATAACGACCAAAACATTTGACTATCACTTAAAGTCTACTGTATTCTCTTGTAACTACAATAAGATAATGTTTATCTTGAAGTAGATAGAGCAATAAGTGTTTGTACAAGAGTAGAGAAAGTCATGTATACATCACATAACGACGAAAACATTTGACTAACACTTAAAGTCTACTGTATTCACATGTAACTACAATAAGATAATGTTCAACTTGAAGTAGATAGAGCAATAAGTGTTTGTACAAGAGTAGAGAAAGTCTTGTATATATCACATAACGACCAAAACATTTGATTATCACTTAAAGCCTACTGTATTTCCTTGTAACTACAATAAGATAATGTTTATCTTGAAGTAGATAGAGCAATAAGTGTTTGTACAAGAGTAGAGAAAGTCATGTATACATCACATAACGACGAAAACATTTGACTATCACTTAAAGTCTACTGTATTCCCTTGTAACTACAATAAGATAATGTTTATCTTGAGGTAGATAGAGCAATAAGTATTTGTATAAGAGCAGAGAAAGTCATGTATACATCACATAACGACCAAAACATTTGACTGTCACTTAAAGTCTACTGTATTCCCTTGTAACTACAATAAGATAATGTTTATCTTGAAGTAGATAGAGCAATAAGTATTTGTACAAGAGCAGAGAAAGTCATGTATACATCACATAACGACCAAAACATTTGACTATCACTTAGTCTACTGTATTCACATGTAACTACAATAAGATAATGTTTAACCTGAAGTAGATAGAGCAATAAGTGTTTGTACAAGAGTAGAGAAAGTCATGTATACATCACATAACGACCAAAACATTTGACTATCACTTAAAGTCTACTGTATTCACATGTAACTACAATAAGATAATGTTTATCTTGAAGTAGATAGAGCAATACGTATTTGTACAAGAGTAGAGAAAGTCATGTATACATCACATAACGACCAAAACATTTGACTATCACTTAAAGTCTACTGTATTCACATGTAACTACAATAAGATAATGTTTAACCTGAAGTAGATAGGGCAATAAGTGTTTGGACAAGAGTAGAGAAAGTCATGTATACATCACATAACGACCAAAACATTTGACTATCACTTAAAGTCTACTGTATTCACATGTAACTACAATAAGATAACGTTTATCTTGAAGTAGATAGAGCAGTAAGTGTTTGGACAAGAGTAGAGAAAGTCATGTATACATCACATAACGACCAAAACATTTGACTATTACTTAAAGTCTACTGTATTCACATGTAACTACAATAAGATAATGTTTATCTTGAAGTAGATAGAGCAATAAGTTTTTGTACAAGAGTAGAGAAAGTCATGTATACATCACATAACGACCAAAACATTTGACTATCACTTAGTCTACTGTATTCACATGTAACTACAATAAGATAATGTTTAACTTGAAGTAGATAGAGCAATAAGTGTTTGTACAAGAGCAGAGAAAGTCATGTATACATCACATAACGACCAAAACATTTGACTATCACTTAGTCTGCTGTATTCACATGTAACTACAATAAGATAATGTTTAACCTGAAGTACATAGAGCAATAAGTGTTTGTACAAGAGTAGAGAAAGTCATGTATACATCACATAACGACCAAAACATTTAACTATCACTTAAAGTCTACTGTATTCCCTTGTAACTACAATAAGATAATGTTTATCTTGAAGCACATAGAGCAATAAGTGTTAGTACAAGAGTAGAGAAAGTGTAGGAAGTGTTAATTATAAGGTACACAACATTCTGATTATTGATAGACTTTTGCTTTTAGTAATGATGACGTGTAAGATTGGCAATGTTCTCGAGTATTTTAGAAACGTAGAATGTAAAAGCGGAAAGGGGAAACATTTTGCTTCCTTCACTGAGTTAAAGTCAGAGCGTATGTAAAATTGGATTACATTATCAAGTAAAAACATGTTAAAATATTCTGGCAATGAAAATCCTATCCGGAGAGTTGGAGTGGAGTGGAAAGCACAGGGTGTCCCACAAAGAAACTTACACTCCTGCATAAGGTTGGAAGGCAAATGTAATACATTTTTAACACCGTCCTTAACATGAAAGTGTGGAGTCAGACAGAAGAATTCAATGTCCTAGCCTGGATTTGAACCACGATCTTCTGATCTCTGTACAGTCGCTCTAACCATTGAGCTACTATGGTCAAACTGCCATAATGACATCACGAGTCAGTTGCAGAATTTTATGTCATGTTACAATAATCTGTTATAATCAAGCGGTTAATTGAACGTTAAATTTAAAGATAAGGGAACAAATACATTAAATCTTTGAAGGAAATCATGGATACAGAAACGATGGTAAAATAGGAAGCCTATCGACCTGGAGAAACAACAAAAAAAAAACATGGACTGTCGCCCGGGTTCGAACCGAAACCTCCTTTGTGCAAGTCGACCGCCTAAACAGAAGAAAGGAAATATGTAAATCTGTTTGTGGTACATGCTACTACAAAAGTGTTGTAAATATATTGTAAAAGCTGTTATACGTTAGTTTTATTTCCGTAGGTAGAATGTTACAATGTTATCAGCATTCGCCCTGGAAACAAAATTATTAAACACAACAAAAGCTTCCTGTGCGTCAATTGACTTTGATATTTGTGCTGGGTCAGAAATAATTCACATCCTGGCTCGAGGCAGCTCTCTCTGTTTGTTTGTTAGCAAGCGCTGTTAAATTATGTTCAGTAATCCTTAACGAACACTGAAATATAGAAACGTGTTTCACAACATTAGACTACAAAACTACGATATGACATTTGTAGCTTGTACTAAAACAAAGTACCACTTACATGACCTTCCCTACTCGCAATATATGTACATAAAGCTTTATTAAACATTTCATTACGGATCGGGAAGGCTCAGGTCTGTAACCCAAATTCTGGAGGTCCGGGTTTGATTCACTTGGCCGGCCAACCTGAACCTTGGTTTTTTCAGGATTTTCCCGGATCGCCAAGCAAAACCTGGGTAGGTTAATTACAAGAGCTGTTCAATAAAGAAAGATCCACTTTTAAGAGATCCTTCAAAATCGCCTCCGCAGCCTTCAACACTGCTTCTGATGATGGATAATGTCTCCCAGGAAGACGTTTCTTCAAGTTAGGGAATAGAAAAAAGTCACATGGGGCTAAATCCGAACTATAGGGAGGGTGAGGGATGTACTTCACGTTGAATTTTGCAAGATACTCAGCAACAACATTGGCAATATGCGGCCGTGCATTATCGTGATGTAGCATCCAACCTGCTTCCCGGAAATGTGGTCTTTTGCATCTGATATAGACTTGCAATGTTTTCAGGACATCCCTGTAGTATTGTCCAGTTACTGATGTGTGTGCAGGTACAACATGCTGATAAATCATTCCATGAATATCAAAGATTGAAATGACCATAACATTCCCAGCAGAAGCAACCACTTTTGCTTTTTGCAGGTTGGTGTTGAAGGAGATTTCCACTCTGAGCTTTGCTGTTGTTTCTCAGGATCAAAATCATGTAGCCAAGTTTCATCAGCAGTGATTACGTTTGAAAAAAACTCCGGGTCTTCCTATAACTTCAACTTTAACTACATGCAGAGCTGTATGCGAATGCCCTTTTGTTCGGGTTTCAACAGTCTTGGAACTCATCGTGCACAAACACGTCTCATGTGTAATGTGTCTGTCACCAACGTGTGGGTGATACCCAATGAAATGTTCAGTATTTCAGAAAGTGATCTTAAGGTAATTCGTCGATCCTCTCTAACAATGGCAGTAGCAGTGTTGATGTTTTCTTCCGTAAGAGCAGTAACTGGAGCACCGGGATCACCTTACTTTGAAATTGATTGTCTCCCCTCTTTAAACATTTTAAACCACCTTCGAGCTGTGCTGTAGGGAAGAACAGACTCTCCATAGTCCTCCTGTAACATTGTATAGGCCTCAACTGAAGATTTGTTAAGTCGAAAGCAGAATTTCAAAGCCGCATATTGTTCCTCGCGTGTTACCTCCATGACAGTGGTAGGCGATACTGAACATGTGTGAACTTGCCTGGTTCTCACAGTTGGGAACCAGGAGTACCAACAATGAAACCATATACATAGCTGATACACGATTACTTTGTTGTATAATGTTATTCTGAGGGCGCGCGGTAACCTAGGGTTATGGCACTAGACTACAATCCAGGAGATCGTGGGTTGGATTCCCTATGATATCAGTGGAATTTATTCCCCGGTATAATTCTTCTGGTCGCACTATGACCTTGAGTTCACTTAGTCTCTTAACAGAAGTGAGTACCAGGGACATTCCTGGGGGTGAAGGGGCTGCTTCTTGGGGCTGACCACCTCACAGTCCTTGTATGTCGAGGTGCTGTAATCAACCATGACTCCGATAGAGGCCTTATAGCCTTGCTTGAGGATACCTTTAAAGATTAATGTTATTGTACAGGTATCACATTCCTGGGGGTGAAGGTGCTGCCTCTTGTGGCTGACCACCTCGCAGTCCTTGTATGTCGAGGTGCTGTAATCACCCGTGACTCCGATACAGGCCTTATAGCCTTGCTTGAGGATACCTTTAAAGATTAATGTTATTGTACAGGTATCACATTCCTGGGGGTGAAGGGGCTGCTTCTTGGGGCTGACCACCTCACAGTCCTTGTATGTCGAGGTGCTGTAATCACCCGTGACTCCGATAGAGGCCTTATAGCCTTGCTTGGGGATACCTTTAAAGATTAATGTTATTGTACAGGTATCACATTCCTGGGGGTGAAGGGGCTGCTTCTTGGGGCTGACCACCTCACAGTCCTTGTATGTCGAGGTGCTGTAATCACCCGTGACTCCGATAGAGGCCTTATGGCCTTGCTTGAGGATACCTTTAAAGATTAATGTTATTGTACAGGTATCACATTCCTGGGGGTGAAGGGGCTGCTTCTTGTGGCTGACCACCTCACAGTCCTTGTATGTCGAGGTGCTGTAATCACCCGTGACTCCGATAGAGGCCTTATGGCCTTGCTTGAGGATACCTTTAAAGATTAATGTTATTGTACAGGTATCACATTGCTGGGGTTGAAGGGGCTGCTTCTTGTGGCTGACCACCTCGCAGTCCTTGTATGTCGAGGTGCTGTAATCACCCGTGACTCCGATAGAGGCCTTATGGCCTTGCTTGAGGACACCTTTAAAGATTAATGTTATTGTACAGGTATCACATTCCTGGGGGTGAAGGGGCTGCTTCTTGGGGCTGACTACCTCACAGTCCTTGTATGTCGAGGTGCTCTAATCACCCGTGACTCCGATAGAGGCCTTATGGCCTTGCTTGAGGATACCTTTAAAGATTAATGTTATTGTACAGGTATCACATTCCTGGGGGTGAAGGGGCTGCTTCTTGGGGCTGACTACCTCACAGTCCTTGTATGTCGAGGTGCTCTAATCACCCGTGACTCCGATAGAGGCCTTGTGGCCTTGCTTGAGGATACCTTTAAAGATTAATGTTATTGTACAGGTATCACATTCCTGGGGGTGAAGGAGCTGCTTCTTGGGGCTGACCACCTTACAGTCCTTGTATGTCGAGGTGCTGTAATCACCCGTGACTCCGATAGAGGCCTTATGGCGTTGCTTGAGGATACCTTTAAAGATTAATGTTATTGTACAGGTATCACATTACTGGGGGTGAAGGGGCTGCCTCTTGGGGCTGACCACCTCACAGTCCTTGTATGTCGAGGTGCTGTAATCACCCATGACTCCGATAGAGGCATTATGGCCTTGCTTGAGGATACCTTTAAAGATTAATGTTATTGTACAGGTATCACATTCCTGGGGGTGAAGGGGCTGCTTCTTGGGGCTGACCACCTCACAGTCCTTGTATGTCGAGGTGCTGTAATCACCCGTGACTCCGATAGAGGCCTTATGGCCTTGCTTGAGGATACGTTAAAAGATGAATGTTATTGTACAGGTATCACATTCCTGGCAGTTCCTCGGGCTTTGCAATGTTCTACTTTCGACAGTAATATCCTGTGATTTCTTACTTGAAAATAACCACCGAATTGTCTAAAAGTACCGAGTACTTTCCTGGACCGTCGTTCGATGCTAATACCTTGCAAGTATCGATGACCCTTGACTAATTTTATTATAATTATGATGTTTATATTATTATAATCTTAGGTTCGTTGAAGGTAGTCACTTGCTGCTCGAAGAGATCCTACAAATGAAGAGATTTGTTTTGGACCAATTCTTGCATCGCGAAGCCAGGTTGGTCACCCCTGTACGACCTTTACTGGTTGGTTAGAAAATCATTAAACGTATCCAGAACAAGTTAGCTTAGGGCCCCGTTAGGGACAGGGATCTATAACTCTCTTTGTATAACAGAAAAACTTTCCGACACTTTTTATATGACGTAAAGGGAATGACTAGAATCTTTGGTATAATCCTGGTGTAGTTAATAAACAGAATGAAAGGAAAATATGGTCAGTGATAAACCAGTTTATCACAAACATATCGACGAGTGTTAGAGTGGAGCTCGACAGTCATCGAAGCGGGACTGCGGAAATACCACCGACGAGTCGTTACATCTATCCTCTACTCTGTTTCTCACTTCCTTAAAAAAAAAACTGCTATGATTTGACTCCTCTACTCTCCATAAATCTCTCATGCCTATCTTCGATACAGTTATTTGCAATTCCGACCACCAGCTATTTGTGTTCTTAACACAATGTGTTCTTACAGCAATTCCTCTTTCTCCCCTTTAATACACTTATAGCAGAATTTCAGCATTCGCTCTATTATTATTTCCCTGCTTTTGTATTACCCAACTCTAGTAATGTCACCTAACTTTCAATAGAATTCTACAAATACAACCAACCGTTACGTCTAATGGTATTCCATTATATAAAATTTTTAAGAATATGATCAAATTTTGATTTAAACGACATATATTCGACGAACAAGTAAATTCCACAACTAGGAATGCGTGGAAGGCATTACATTTCGTAATGAGAATATTTAAAAAGGGGAGCGCTAGGTCCAGGGAAATTGCCTACAAGGCCTTAGTGCGGCCGGTTATGGAATATGGAGTAGCATGCGGGGACCCGTATAGAGCTAACCAAATCGATCCATTAGAAAAAATACAGAAGAGGGCAATAAAATTCATAAAAAGAGGCAAGTATTTTGGGCCTATAAAAGGAGATGAGACTAAATGGGAGGAATTAAGAATTAGGCGTAAAAAACATAGGTTGGTAGCATTATTCAAAGCTAATGCTGGTGTAAAGGCATGGGTGGACGTTAGTGTAAGGTTAGATAATCCGGATTATTATGGACGAAACGATCATAGGTATAAAATTAAGGGTAGAAGATACAGAACCGACGTAGGAAAATTTTCTTTTGTTAATAGAACCATTGAAGAATGGAATGAATTGCCTGTAGCAGTCTTTCAGGGCTGTCCCCTGTCGCTGAAGAAATTTAGAAAAAATCTGGATGGTTTATAGTTTAACTTTTGAATTATAATGGTATATCATATGTAAATAGAGAAGTAATTCGATATGTTTTAAGTGACTAAAGTAAAATAATATCATGTTTGTATTGTTTATTGTGTTATTGTTCTAAATCTAGTATTTGTAATTTGATCTGTATTCTTAACTATGCCATCGGGTAGTACCCAATTGCAGTCAATAAATACATACATACATACATACATACATACATACATACATACATACATACATACATACATACATACATACATACATACATACATACATACATACATACATACATACATACATACATACATACATACATACATACATACATACATACATACATACATACATACATACATACATACATACATACATACATACATACATACATACATACATACATACATACATACATACATACATACATACATACATACATACATACATACATACATACATACATACATACATACATACATACATACATACATACATACATACATACATACATACATACATACATACATACATACATACATACATACATACATACATACATACATACATACATACATACATACATACATACATACATACATACATACATACATACATACATACATACATACATACATACATACATACATACATACATACATACATACATACATACATACATACATACATACATACATACATACATACATACATACATACATACATACATACATACATACATACATACATACATACATACATACATACATACATACATACATACATACATACATACATACATACATACATACATACATACATACATACATACATACATACATATTTATACGACGAACGGCGTGTATTTCTGAGGATACCTTGATATCTTCATTCCGTGGTGTGGCTACTTAGTATTTTCTCGCGAACGATACTCAGAAACACAAAGTGTTGGTGGTTGCTCCGCATTGCAGGGAGTGCCATAAGATCTAATGCCCGGGCCAGGGAGGGGGTAGGACTGACGCACGCAGGGGTGTGGCTGCACTCGAATGCATTTCTGCTTCTTACTTACACTAAACATTCTAACACATCCCCGAATATAAAAACACAGTTTTAGAAAATATATGTCTGTTTCTGGGCAACATAAACCACCCCAGACCATCCTTCAAATGTTTTCTTGAAAACAGCTGCCACAATTTTAATATTAATTCCATATATGTAAGATATTTCAAAGACAAATCAAAAGCCCATCTTTAATTTAATGGAAAAGTCCTCAGAAGTCATCTTAATTGTGAATCTTACTCTTTTAATGTTTGCATTACTTTTGCTTTTAAAATAGGCATCATTCCTCTTGTTGCTCGATCATAAAAGTACATTACATAACGAACAAAACATTTGACTATCACTTAAAGTCTACTGTATTCCCTTGTAACTACAATAATATAATGTTTATCTTGAAGTATATAGAGCAATAAGTGTACAAGAGTAGAGAAAGTCATGTATACATCACATAACGACCAAAACATTTGAATATCACATAAAGTCTACTGTATTCTCTTGTAACTACAATAAGATAATGTTTATCATGAAGTAGATAGAGCAATAAGAGTTTGTACAAGAGTAGAGAAAGTCATGTATACATCACATAACGACCAAAACATTTGACTATCACTTAAAGTCTACTGTATTCCCTTGTAACTACAATAAGATAATGTTTATCTTGAAGTATATAGAGCAAAAGTGTACAAGAGTAGAGAAAGTCATGTATACATCACATAACGACCAAAACATTTGACTATCACTTAAAGTCTACTGTATTCTCTTGTAACTACAATAAGATAATGTTTATCATGAAGTAGATAGAGCAATAAGTGTTTCTACAAGAGTAGAGAAAGTCTTGTATACATCACATAACGGCCAAAACATTTGACTATCACTTAAAGTCTACTGTATTCCCTTGTAACTACAATAAGATAATGTTTATCTTGAAGTAGATAGAGCAATAAGTGTTTGTACAAGAGTAGAGAAAGTCATGTATATATCACATAACGACCAAAACATTTGACTATCACTTAAAGTCTACTGTATTCCCTTGCAACTACAATAAGATAGTGTTTATCATGAAGTAGATAGAGCAATAAGTGTTTGTACAAGAGTAGAGAAAGTCTTGTATACATCACATAACGACCAAAACATTTGACTATCACTTAAAGTCTACTGTATTCCCTTGTAACTACAATAAGATAATGTTTATCTTGAAGTAGATAGAGCAATAAGTGTTTGTACAAGAGTAGAGAAAGTCATGTATACATCACATAACGACCAAAACATTTGACTATCACTTAAAGTCTACTGTATTCCCTTGTAACTACAATAAGATAATGTTTATCTTGAAGTAGATAGAGCAATAAGTGTTTGTACAAGAGTAGAGAAAGTCATGTATACATCACATAACGACCAAAACATTTGACTATCACTTAAAGTCTACTGTATTCCCTTGTAACTACAATAAGATAATGTTTATCATGAAGTAGATAGAGCAATAAGTGTTTGTACAAGAGTAGAGAAAGTCATGTATACATCACATAACGACCAAAACATTTGACTATCACTTAAAGTCTACTGTATTCCCTTGTAACTACAATAAGATAATGTTTATCATGAAGTAGATAGAGCAATAAGTGTTTGTACAAGAGTAGAGAAAGTCATGTATACATCACATAACGACAAAAAAATTTGACTATCACTTAAAGTCTACTGTATTCCCTTGTAACTACAATAAGATAATGTTTATCTTGAAGTAAATAGAGCAATAAGTGTTTGTACAAGAGTAGAGAAAGTCATGTATACATCACATAACGACCAAAACATTTGACTATCACTTAAAGTCTACTGTATTCCCTTGTAACTACAATAAGATAATGTTTATCATGAAGTAGATAGAGCAATAAGTGTTTGTACAAGAGTAGAGAAAGTCATGTATACATCACATAACGACCAAAACATTTGACTATCACTTAAAGTCTACTGTATTCCCTTGTAACTACAATAAGATAATGTTTATCTTGAAGTAGATAGAGCAATAAGTGTTTGTACAAGAGTAGAGAAAGTCATGTATACATCACATAACGACCAAAACATTTGACTATCACTTAAAGTCTGCTGTATTCCCTTGTAACTACAATAAGATAATGTTTATTTTGAAGTAAATAGAGCAATAAGTGTTTACACAAGAGTAGAGAAAGTCATGTATACATCACATAACGACCAAAACATTTGACTATCACTTAAAGTCTACTGTATTCCCTTGTAACTACAATAAGATAATGTTTATCATGAAGTAGATAGAGCAATAAGTGTTTGTACAAGAGTAGAGAAAGTCATGTATACATCACATAACGACCAAAAAATTTGACTATCACTTAAAGTCTACTGTATTCCCTTGTAACTACAATAAGATAATGTTTATCTTGAAGTAAATAGAGCAATAAGTGTTTATACAAGAGTAGAGAAAGTCATGTATACATCACATAACGACCAAAACATTTGACTATCACTTAAAGTCTGCTGTATTCCCTTGTAACTACAATAAGATAATGTTTATCTTGAAGTAGATAGAGCAGTAAGTGTTTGTACAAGAGTAGAGAAAGTCATGTATACATCACATAACGACCAAAACATTTGACTATCACTTAAAGTCTGCTGTATTCCCTTGTAACTACAATAAGATAATGTTTATCTTGAAGTAGATAGAGCAGTAAGTGTTTGTACAAGAGTAGAGAAAGTCATGTATACATCACATAACGACCAAAACATTTGACTATCACTTAAAGTCTACTGTATTCCCTTGTAACTACAATAAGATAATGTTGATCTTGAAGTAGATAGAGCAATAAGTGTTTGTACAAGAGTAGAGAAAGTCATGTATACATCACATAACGACCAAAACATTTGACTATCACTTAAAGTCTACTGTATTCCCTTGTAACTACAATAAGATAATGTTTATCTTGAAGTAGATAGAGCAGTAAGTGTTTGTACAAGAGTAGAGAAAGGCATGTATACATCACATAACGACCAAAACATTTGACTATCACTTAAAGTCTACTGTATTTCCTTGTAACTACAATAAGATAATGTTTATCTTGAAGTAGATAGAGCAATAAGTGTTTGTACAAAAGTAGAGAAAGTCATGTATACATCACATAACGACCAAAACATTTGACTATCACTTAAAGTCTACTGTATTCCCTTGTACCTACAATAAGATAATGTTTATCTTGAAGTAGATAGAGCAATAAGTGTTTGTACAAGAGTAGAGAAAGTAATAAGAGAGAATGATGGATAAAATATTCGAAGCATTCTTAGCAATTGATGTGATTCTTTTTTATTTATTTGTAGTTTGAGGTTTATGTAGCAATACGGAATACTCTGTTAGACGTAACAATAGTTTAAAAATGTAATGTTTTGCACTCGTATAACTGCATTTACTTTATAAATTAAAATTTAATTTGCGAAGGCAATATGTTTAACAACTGTTGTTTTAATTAAACCACTTGAAAGTAGAGTGAGTGCTGGATGTCGGTTAGGAGCCTTATTCTCTATTCTGGAGCAACTCGTTAACTATTTTATCGCTCAGCGTTAAACCCGACTTGGCTCCGACTTGAGTGAAATATTATCCGACATTGAACGGCGGTATTTTGGCTGTCAATTCCACACTATTGCCACCCGCGGCGCCCTATTCGCTCACTTTGAATGAGGGAATAAGCCAATGTCTCTTGAAGGTAACCTACTTTAATATGAATGAGGTTTCGCGAACTTTTGGCTAAGCTTTGTTATTTAATAAGATTGCTGGGTTGGTTTTTCTTGAAATGTATATACTACAAGCGTTTCCTGGACTTATCTAAACAGTTTTGTGCACTTTTGTTTATTTCATGTGAATCTTTTATATTTGAAATTCTGGTGGTCTGGTTTTCCAATAAGAAATATAATATTTGATTTGGAACAAGTTTAGGTCGACAATCTCTTTGTAATGCTTCAAATCTTATGCCAAGCGTTTTGAGAACACAGTTGTTCGTAATTTAAAACGTTTTTACGTTCAAATGCTCTGCAATTATTCCTTATAAGTAGAGGGTGTATATAAATAAAGATCGGGTCTTAACTCTTGATAATATTTGCTACATTAAACTTACAGTTATAATTATTAAATTTTAGATGAGTCGTATTTTTTACACATCTGCTTCATTTTCGTACCTATTTTGAGGACATGTTTCGCAAATCTTCGTTTGCATCTACGGCTCTTGTGCGACTGAAGCTTGATCAAGTGGTGTGGGTAATTCTGGAGTTGCTGCTGCCATCTGTTGATTTAGTGATGAACTTAAATGTGGGATTCTCTTCTAGCGGGATTTCAAAGTTCATTAGTTGGTTTTTATGTTTTTCTATGTATATCCTCTCCCATATGACGAGTTCACTATGTTTTTGTACGTATTTTAGTAATTCTGTGCTATCTTCAATTTCATGATTTTCAGACCAGAAATGAGCTGCTATTGCGGACTTATCAATATTTTTGTATCTTAAGTGCCTGAAGTGTTCTTTCTTTCTAGTGCCTGTGTTTCTTTTTGTCCTCCCTATGTAAATTTTTTCACAGTCTTTACACTTAATCTTGTAAATGCCTGACTTTTCCTCTGGTTTTATCTTATCAGTATTATTACTGTGAAGTAGGTTTTTAATGTTGTAATTGTTTTTTGGTGCCAATGTTATATTGTATTTCTTGAATACTTTTTGGAACTTTTTTGTGGCCCAGGGGTGGTAAGTAAATTTAGCAAATCTAACTTCTTGTTTTATTGGTGTGAGAGCTGTGATCTGTTTTAATCTCTTTTGAAGTTTGAATAATTTTAATTTTTTATCTACAAGGTTTTTTCCATATCCATTTTTAATTGCAGTTTTTAAGATTTGATGGTATTCGTTTTGATATTCTTGCTGGCTGAGAGGTATATTTACTAATCTGTGTGTCAGACTGTTGATAGTGGCATGTTTGTGTGGAATTGGGTTGAAACTACTTGCTTTGATGTAATTATCTGTGTGTGTTGCTTTTCTATGGATACCAAATTCTAGTTTTTCATTGCTTTTTTGATTTTAAGGTCTAAAAAAGGTAGAGTACAGTCCTCTTCAGTTTCTACTGTGAATTGTACGCTGGGTTCTTGCAGGTTGAGTAGTTTCAAAGCATCATCTATTAGTTTGTAGGGCACTATTGCAAAGATGTCGTCTACGTATCTGTACCATGTTTTAAACATATGAGGGAAAGCTTTAGTAATATGTGTTTCGAAAAAGCTCATGTATAGATTGGCCAAAAATGGTGATAGCGGGCTTCCCATAGCTAGTCCTGAAATTTGTTTATAATATTTTCCATATAAGACAAAATAATTTTGATGTATACATAATTCAGTTATTGCCAAATATTCTTCTATTGCATTGGCATCTAGGTTTATAGAATTTAGCCATTTTTTCAGTTGAATCAAAAGTTTGTCTAATGGAATGCTAGGGAAGAGGGAGCGGACATCAAAGGATACTAAAGTGTCATGAGGTTTTAGTTTAAGATTTTGAATTTTTTCTACCAGGTCTAAAGAGTCTTTTATACTCAGAGTATGGAATTGTGGAAAGGACTGAAATTTTTTGGATAGCCATTTTGCCAGAAGGTAAGTAGTAGGAGTGTTTATATTATTTACAATGGGTCTCATGGGTATGTTGGGTTTGTGTATTTTAGGCAAACCATATAGTCTTGCAAGGGTAGGGTTGTCCGGTTTGATAGTTTTTTGTTCTGTAGTTGTTAAAATTTTACTATTACAGTTATAAATTGTGTCAAATGAGAAAGCAACTCAGTTTTGTTTATTGGCCCCAGTGCGCATGTGCGTGCAATGTTTCTGCCGCTATCCGCTAGACAGCGGTAGTAGCAAAGATGGCAACTAGTAAATAGAAAGCGTTTTGTGTTTTGCAAAGACCGAATCTGTGGTTACTGTGCTACGTACGTTCCGCATTAAGTTCGGTTGTGATAGTAACATTCGTAGATGTATCATCAGTTTGAAGACACCGGCTGCCTTTGTAAATAGGAGAGCATGCGATGACTGTTGAGCGAGTGAGAGAGTCCTTCACTCGTTGTCCAGAGAAATCAGTCCGGAAGGCTAGTCGTGAATTACAAGTTCCTGTGTCGACTGTTTGGAAAGTTGTAAGGAAACGCTTACTTCTACGTCCTTACCGTTTACAGTTATTACAGACTCTAAAGCCGACAGACCACGGATTACGCGACAACTTTACAAACGACGTGTTGTTTATGACGATGACGATGTTATGAATCTTGTTGTCTTAAATTGACCTTTTAAAGTCCGTTTACTCAACGCATGTGCAGTTCCGAGTCAAAGGAGCATGGGCCGCCCGCCCACTAATGACCGTCATAAATCTATGTCCACACTTCAGAAATGGAACGCTGTCGTTGAGGACCAATAGCAACCCTGATTTTCTCGAAGTGACAGACGCATGTCTACTCCACGTGGAGTCTCAGTTGCCAAAGTTCCAACTTCAAGTTGATCTGCTTCATTACGTGCAGAAATTCGTTGTGTGTCACAATGTGGAGACCGTAGGAGGGAAATGCAGTGATAAATACAAATAAAGTAGAGATAAATAATCAAAGTGAAGACAGCGTGAATAACTGGGACGAATTATATTAGTGGAAAATCCTAAAAAATAACAAATTTATGACGGGAACTGTTTCTAAGCAAATTCAAGCGCTTGTTTTGAACACATATAAATATGTGCTGACAAATAATCTTGGTAAGGGGTCGTGCAATGAACCTGATAATAAATTCTGGATATTCACAGAAATACAGTAAGAAATATTGTGACGAAAGGAATACCAAAGACGCCGATCAAGTGTGAAAACAAAAGGAAACGTTTCTCTAAAGTAAATAATTTCACGTGGGATTTAATTCGTCGAGACATTTATAGATTCTATGCAAAATGGAGAGCGCCCACCGTAAACGAATTGGTTGCATATTTGCAAGAAATTTGTAATTTTCCTTATGGGCGCTTCATTTTGCACGGTCTACTAAAGGAGCTGGGTTTCAAATACCGCACTTTGAATAAGATAAGGGTTATTATGGAATCCAGTAGACTTGTAGCTTGGCTACTTGTAGTTTTGCAGTAATGGACATAAGATTATTTATTTAGACGAAACCTCGTACGATACTCATGACGTATCGAGAAAGGTGGCAACCTTGCAGAACGGTCTGGGAGGAGGGTCGGGGGTTGTAAAACGAGTATAAGGGTTCGTCAAAGGCAGAAGCCGATGTGCACATGCTTAAACTAAACAGACTTTACCTTAGTGGACATGTTAACACTCATAATGTGCGCATCTGGAGCTCAGAAAATCCTCCCGAGATTGTACAAATGCAACGAGATTCCCCTATAGTAAATGTTTTTTGTGCCGTATCCCGGCGAAAAGTTTATGGCCCTTTCATTTTGGTGGACCTACTATAACTGGCACTTCTTACCTTGATACGTTACAGCAATGGCTCTTCCCTCAGTTGGAAGAAAATGAGCTAGAGTACATTTTCCAGCAAGATGGTGCGTCACCTCACTGACAACGAAGTACGCTATTGGTAGACGTCACTGTACCCAAGCGCTGGATAGACCGCAAGGGCCCCAATAACAGGGCCTCCACGTTCTACTGACCTAACGCCATTGGGCTTCATCAAGTATCGTGTGTACGTGCCTCCGCTACCTCCAGGATAGAAGCAGCTGTTGCTACAATTACTGTATACACACTTATCAACGTTTGCTATAGACTTGATGTGTGCCGTAGTCACATTGGACATTTATAAGATTCTTGGTAAAACTGTTTGACATGTCATTTATAACTGTAAGATGAATGTAATTAATATTATAAATAGTTAAATCCCCGATATTCATGTCTATACTCCATGAATATTCTTATACTCATCACTTTATTTCACACGATTAACATTATCGAATCACATTCTTCTGTTTCAGTTACTTTCAGTAATTCTTTTATTATTTAAATGTGAACTGTTTTTCATTACTTCCGATAGTCAAATTAACTTGTTTCTTGAAATATTTATTACTTTTATTTCTATATTTTAGTTTATTTATTGTAAAAAAGTCATTAAATATTTCTTATGCACATTTTCGGTATTTGTTTCTTATTGTAAGTAGTCGCATACCAGGTCCGGACTTTATATATCAGATTCTAAACACACGTTCTCCTGGTGTTTGTTTATATTTACAGCTCTATTGAGTTGATCGTTTGTTGTTCACATTCCAAATGTTACACATATTTTGGAGTGTCCGGTAAATTTTATGAAGTAACGTGAACGACTCCAACCCGACTAAATATGGCAGGATAACTGCAACACAAATTGTGTAAATAAATAAATAAGTCTGATGATAGTAATCACTCGTATGGGTCGTCTGTACTGGAGAAGTCACTCATGAGATCTTAGGCGAGTTGATTGGCGAGTACGATCGCCAAGATTGTAGGTAACAGCTCTTGCAGCTGTAAATGAAAGGGGATGATGATGTGTATAAGGGCGCTCAACTACGGCGGTCATCAGCGCCCTATAAAAAACAAGTCATGGCAAAAGCCAGATATAAAAATTTCTGAAAACTATATAAGTATAAATAAACCTATTAAAACTGAACACACACACACACACACACACACACACACACACACACACACACACACACACACACGTACACACACACACACACAAACACACATTATAACGAAATATCAATCAAAACCTACTAAAAATTTCATTCACTAAACCCTAAAGTCTAATCTAGAAAAGAATCTAAAAACCTTCTCCACTACTGTGTGATCGGACGCTGGCATTTCTGCAAAGCTGACCGGCAGCTGCAGAGACGTCCTAAGGTGTGCTAGGTGAAAACACTCGAGCAGCACGTGTCGTACAGATAACGCTTCGTTGCAGAACGGACACAGTGGAGAAGGCTCCTTTTTAAATAGAAAACTATGAGTAAAAAAGCAGTGCCCAATGCGCAACCGAACCAAACTCACCTCCACGCGACGAGATGACCGACAGGAGGTAACCCAGGGAATCGGAAGTTCCTTGACAGATCTAAGTTTATTATTGCGGAGAGCGGACCACTCTTCCTACTAGCAGGTTTGCACAGCTCTCCGCAATACGGCCCTAAAATCTTCCGATGTCACAGATGGTACTCGAACCCTGGGCTTCATGGTAGCCGTCTTGGCTGCCGAATCTGCCATTTCATTCCCCCGCAAGCCTTCGTGACCAGGGATCCATGCACACACCACGCTAACGCCAGAAGCGTGTAAAACGTGGAGGACATCCTGTATTCGCTGCACAATAGGGTGGTAGTTGTAGAGCTGCCGTAGACTTTGAAGTGCACTGAGGGAATCAGTCAGGATTAAACAGTCCCCCAACTTTCGTCGACGTACGTGTAAAATGGTCCGGTATGTTGCATAGAGCTCTGCGGTAAAAATGGAAGTGGTAAATGAAAGGTCGTGCCAGCCGTCGAATGTACTGGTGAACGTGTACCAGACCAAACTCGTGAGTGATGGTTTGTGACGAACCATGGAGAATTTTCTTTTTCCACTTGTTCCATTTATACCCCGCCTTTAACTGCAATGGTCATATCGGCGGCCGTTCTCCTTTCGAACATACCGAAGGTGTTATTTGGTATTCGTTAGGTATTTTAATCATTAGATCACGCACACGTTCATACTCTCATTCATACTTCCAGACCCTGGAGAAGATGGGCAATTATCTTGGATGGATAAAAATTCCCTCCGCCGGGAATCGAACCCGGGACCCCTAGCACGGCAGGCAGGTGCTCTACCGACTGAGCTACGGGGCCAACCCATGGAGCATTTGTAGCTATACGAAACACCCTGATTTGTACTACCTGCAGTCTTTAAAGCAAGAGAAGTTACAAATACATTATCAAATTGGTGTTTCAGAACAAAACTAAAAATTGCACCAAACAAGTCAAATTATGTGCTTTTTAAGGGAAATTTAAAGCGGGATCCTACAGTGAAGATAAATAATCAGAACATTAAACGGGAAAAAGAGATGAGATATTTGGGTATCATGATAGATGAAAAATTTCATTTCAGAAAACACACGGAGTATATTAGGCAGAAAACAGAGAAAATAATGCTAAAGCTAGCAAGAATAACCAATTTAAATTTTGTACTTCCATTGCGTAACATACAGATATATCATAACACCATTTTTGCTTCAATTATGACGTATGCGGCAGCAGTTTGGGCAGAAAGGATGGATGATGTGCAAATAAGAAGATTGTTGAGAAGAACGCAAAGAAAAGTATTATTACGTCTGACAGGAGCTGTAAAAACAACACCAACTATGGCATTGCTAGTAACAACGGCCATTTGGCCGATTGATTTATTAATAAGATTGAAGGGCGCAAAATGTTGGGCGAAAAAAGGAAACTTAGAAAAAGTTTATAATATAACTGGAGTCAGAACAAACAAATCTTGGGTAATTAAAAATAGTTTAAAAGATAAATGGCAAAATGAATGGACAGAAAGTCTAGAAGGTAGAAAGTGTTTGAAATTTTTCAGAACGTCAAAGAGAGACTAAAATTGAATTTTATTCAACCAACAAAGGGATTTATACATTATATAACAGGACACGGACCTTATAAGACATATTGTAAGAAAATCAATAAAACTGAAAATGATATATGTGAATTATGTAACAAACAAGATAATCCTGAACATGTAGTATTTGAATGTGGAAGATATGAAATTCACCAACAAGAAGAGAGGCATGCGCTAGCAGGATATATCGTAAATGACATAATTCGAGATCAACAATTGGTAAATAAATTACAAGTTTTGACTAACTTTGTAAGTAAGAAAGCATGGGAGGTAAAAATATTCAAAGGAGAAAGAGTTGATAATAGGCGAAGAATAGTACAAGATCCAAGAAGGAGTTCTAGAATACAAAATAGGATAAGACGGGAAGAATTATTGAATAATCTAACAATGGAGTTGACTGCATGGGCGGCGGAGGGAAAGAGTGATGGCAGAGGCCATGGTGGACTACAGAATTAGTAGATTTAGATGTACATTTAGGAAATAAGGATTTTGTAATTTTTATAGTTGTTTTCTTTTGTTTTTTGCTTTTTTTAGTGTTTATTTCTGTTATTTTATTTCATTTTATTTTTGTAGAGTAGTTTTCTGAGAGATTTGTATAATTATAACATTTGTAAGGATTTTATGGAAAAATAAAGAGAAAATTTGGATATATGCCCCGGTATAGTTGTCTAGGTGCCGGGGTAGAATATTCAGATTTTATTTATTTATTTAGTCTTGCTGTTGTCATCCCAGACTGCAGCTGCATAGGAAATATGAGACGCACTATTAACACACAAACATCTGACTGCACATCTTCGTGTTTTTGTAGCTAACAAAGGACAAAGCATTTGTACAATACCTGAGGCTTGTTTTGTAAACATAAAGAGTAACTAAAACCAGCTACTTGATTAATTTTGGTTTAATAACGCAGGGAATGTGTTGCGCTCCAGGCAAGTAATTAATGCCTGGAAATACTTCTCTAAAGTAGAAATAAAATGGCCGAAATTAGGATGATAAACTCCTTCCTCTCTCGCACTGTTCTACTTCACTCTATCTCTTCACTTCATCTTCACCCAATCCTCTTGCAAAATGTCCTTTGGTGCACGTTTTACTCTCGTTGTCACACATGTACACTGAACAAGATAATAACTTTCCCTGGAAAATGTAATGAGCTTTCCTCAGTCAATTAACAAAACAGTTTAACAAACGATTCTGTACATTTATGTGTGTATCAATGAACATCATATCGTAGAGATAAAACGAAGATTTGCCAGTAACTTCCACCTCAAACTTCATTTCTCATAAGAACTGTTTACAAAATTTTGACATTCACAAATTATAGCTCTAAATAGTTCAATTAAAATATATCTAAGATATTTCCGTTGAATTTTCTGTGAATATACTCAAAGTTTCTCTTCAGTCTTCGTACAACTGCCAAATTGTAAGAGATATACAAAATCTTAATAAACAAAAATAGAGATGTTGTTAAAACATACAAATTATGTGGCATATTTTTTGCGGAGTGAACTATTTTAGAGTTATACTTGTTATTTGTTTCAATTTTCAATACCTTTGATTTTATCAATTAGCCATAAAAATAAAATGGAGTAATAAAAACATTACAAAAAGAGAGTTCTTTAAAACATTTGACTATCACTTATAGTCTACCGTATTCCCTTGTAACTACAATAAGATAATGTTTATCTTGAAGTAGATAGAGCAATAAGTGTTTGTACAAGAGTAGAGAAAGCCATATATACATTACATAACGACCAAAACATTTGACTATCACTTAAAGTCTGCTGTATTCCCTTGTAACTACAGTAAGATAATGTTTATCTTGAAGTAGATAGAGCAATAAGTGTTTGTACAAGTGTAAAGTCATGTATACATCACATAACGACCAAAACATTGGACTATCATTTAAAGTCTACTGTATTCCCTTGTAACTACAGTAAGATAATGTTTATCTTGAAGTAGATAGAGCAATAAGTGTTTGTACAAGTGTAAAGTCATGCATACATCACATAACGACCAAAACATTTAACTATCACTTAAAGTCTACTGTATTCCCTTGTAACTGCAATAAGATAATGTTTATCTTGAAGTAGATAGAGCAATAAGTGTTTGTACAAGAGTAGAGAAAGTCATGTATACATCAAATAAAGACCAAAACATTTGACTATCACTTAAAGTCTACTGTATTCCCTTGTAACTACAATAAGATAATGTTTATCTTGAAGTAGATAGAGCAATAAGTGTTTGTACAAGAGTAGAGAAAGTCAAATATACATTACATAACGACCAAAACATTTGACTATCACTTAAAGTCTACTGTATTCCCTTGTAACTACAATAAGATAATGTTTATCTTGAAGTAGATAGAGCAATAAGTGTTTGTACAAGAGTAGAGAAAGCCATATATACATTACATAACGACCAAAACATTTGACTATCACTTAAAGTCTGCTGTATTCCCTTGTAACTACAATAAGATAATGTTTATCTTCAAGTAGATAGAGCAGTAAGTGTTTGTACAAGACTAGAGAAAGTCATGTATACATTACATAACGACCAAAACATTTGACTATCACTTAAAGTCTACTATATTCCCTTGTAACAACAATAAGATAATGTTTATCTTCAAGTAGATAGAGCAGTAAGTGTTTGTACAAGAGTAGAGAAAGTCATATATACATTACATAACGACCAAAACATTTGACTATCACTTAGTCTGCTGTATTCCCTTGTAACTACAGTAAGATAATGTTTATCTTGAAGTAGATAGAGCAATAAGTGTTTGTACAAGTGTAGAGAAAGACATGTATACATCACATAATCAGCAAAACATTTGACTATCACTTAAACTCTACTGTATTCCCTTGTAACTACAATAAGATGTTTATCTTGAAATGGATAGAGCAATAAGTGTTTGTACAAGAGTAGAGAAAGTCATGTATACATCATATAATCACCAAAACATTTGACTATCACTTAAAGTCTACTGTATTCCCTTGTAACTACAATAAGATGTTTATCTTGAAATGGATAGAGCAATAAGTGTTTGTACAAGAGTAGAGAAAGTCATGTATACATCACATAATCACCAAAACATTTGACTATCACTTAAACTCTACTGTATTCCCTTGTAACTACAATAAGGTGTTTATCTTGAAATGGATAGAGCAATAAGTGTTTGTACAAGAGTAGAGAAAGTCATGTATACATCACATAATCACCAAAACATTTGACTATCACTTAGTCTGCTGTATTCCCTTGTAACTACAGTAAGATAATGTTTATCTTGAAGTAGATAGAGCAATAAGTGTTTGTACAAGAGTAGAGAAAGTCATGTATACATCACATAATCACCAAAACATTTGACTATCACTTAAACTCTACTGTATTCCCTTGTAACTACAATAAGATAATGTTTATCTTCAAGTAGATAGAGCAGTAAGTGTTTGTACAAGAGTAGAGAAAGTCATGTATACATTACATAACGACCAAAACATTTGACTATCACTTAAAGTCTACTATATTCCCTTGTAACAACAATAAGATAATGTTTATCTTCAAGTAGATAGAGCAGTAAGTGTTTGTACAAGAGTAGAGAAAGTCATATATACATTACATAACGACCAAAACATTTGACTATCACTTAGTCTGCTGTATTCCCTTGTAACTACAGTAAGATAATGTTTATCTTGAAGTAGATAGAGCAATAAGTGTTTGTACAAGTGTAGAGAAAGACATGTATACATCACATAATCAGCAAAACATTTGACTATCACTTAAACTCTACTGTATTCCCTTGTAACTACAATAAGATGTTTATCTTGAAATGGATAGAGCAATAAGTGTTTGTACAAGAGTAGAGAAAGTCATGTATACATCATATAATCACCAAAACATTTGACTATCACTTAAAGTCTACTGTATTCCCTTTGTAACTACAATAAGATGTTTATCTTGAAATGGATAGAGCAATAAGTGTTTGTACAAGAGTAGAGAATGTCATGTATACATCACATAATCACCAAAACATTTGACTATCACTTAAACTCTACTGTATTCCCTTGTAACTACAATAAGGTGTTTATCTTGAAATGGATAGAGCAATAAGTGTTTGTACAAGAGTAGAGAAAGTCAGGTATACATCACATAATCACCAAAACATTTGACTATCACTTAGTCTGCTGTATTCCCTTGTAACTGCAGTAAGATAATGTTTATCTTGAAGTAGATAGAGCAATAAGTGTTTGTACAAGAGTAGAGAAAGTCATGTATACATCACATAATCACCAAAACATTTGACTATCACTTAAACTCTACTGTATTCCCTTGTAACTACAATAAGATAATGTTTATCTTCAAGTAGATAGAGCAGTAAGTGTTTGTACAAGAGTAGAGAAAGTCATGTATACATTACATAACGACCAAAACATTTGACTATCACTTAAAGTCTACTATATTCCCTTGTAACAACAATAAGATAATGTTTATCTTCAAGTAGATAGAGCAGTAAGTGTTTGTACAAGAGTAGAGAAAGTCATATATACATTACATAACGCCCAAAACATTTGACTATCACTTAGTCTGCTGTATTCCCTTGTAACTACAGTAAGATAATGTTTATCTTGAAGTAGATAGAGCAATAAGTGTTTGTACAAGTGTAGAGAAAGACATGTATACATCACATAATCAGCAAAACATTTGACTATCACTTAAACTCTACTGTATTCCCTTGTAACTACAATAAGATGTTTATCTTGAAATGGATAGAGCAATAAGTGTTTGTACAAGAGTAGAGAAAGTCATGTATACATCATATAATCACCAAAACATTTGACTATCACTTAAAGTCTACTGTATTCCCTTGTAACTACAATAAGATGTTTATCTTGAAATGGATAGAGCAATAAGTGTTTGTACAAGAGTAGAGAAAGTCATGTATACATCACATAATCACCAAAACATTTGACTATCACTTAAACTCTACTGTATTCCCTTGTAACTACAATAAGGTGTTTATCTTGAAATGGATAGAGCAATAAGTGTTTGTACAAGAGTAGAGAAAGTCATGTATACATCACATAATCACCAAAACATTTGACTATCACTTAGTCTGCTGTATTCCCTTGTAACTACAGTAAGATAATGTTTATCTTGAAGTAGATAGAGCAATAAGTGTTTGTACAAGAGTAGAGAAAGTCATGTATACATCACATAATCACCAAAACATTTGACTATCACTTAAACTCTACTGTATTCCCTTGTAACTACAATAAGATGTTTATCTTGAAATGGATAGAGCAATAAGTGTTTGTACAAGAGTAGAGAAAGTCATGTATACATCACATAATCACCAAAACATTTGACTATCACTTAATCTCTACTGTATTCCCTTGTAACTACAATAAGATGTTTATCTTGAAATGGATAGAGCAATAAGTGTTTGTACAAGAGTAGAGAAAGTCATGTATACATCACATAATCACCAAAACATTTGACTATCACTTAATCTCTACTGTATTCCCTTGTAACTACAATAAGATGTTTATCTTGAAATGGATAGAGCAATAAGTGTTTGTACAAGAGTAGAGAAAGTCATGTATACATCACATAATCACCAAAACATTTGACTATCACTTAATCTCTACTGTATTCCCTTGTAACTACAATAAGATGTTTATCTTGAAATGGATAGAGCAATAAGTGTTTGTACAAGAGTAGAGAAAGTCATGTATACATCTCATAATGACCAAAACATTTGACTATCACTTAAAGTCTACTGTATTCCCTTGTAACTACAATAAGATAATGTTTATCTTGAAGTAGATAGAGCAATAAGTGTTTGTACAAGAGTAGAGAAAGTCATGTATACATCTCATAATGACCAAAACATTTGACTATCACTTAAAGTCTACTGTATTCCCTTGTAAGTACAATAAGATGTTTGCTTTTAAGTAGATAGAGCAACGCCTCACTGTGCGGCATATATTACTGGACTGTCCGCAGTATGCCCGCGTTCGGCAGTCTTTAGGCCTGGGAGCTAACTTGTCCGATGTTTTAGGTGACGACCCAGTGGCCGTGGAGAAGGCACTGCGGTTTGTTTTTAAAATTGGTTTTAGTAAACAAGTCTAACTTGCATTTTATATTTATTTTAGAGATTTTAAATTATTAGGCTTTAGATGGTTTTTTTATGTCGTTTTTAACAGTTGAGTGTTTTTATTGACTTTTACCTTTTTAACTGAATGTTTATAGTTTTTAGGTTTGTAGTGTTGACTTGGGGCCCAAATGACCTTGTTGTCGACGGGCCCTTAAACCCCACTCACTCACTAGATAGAGCAATAAGTGTTTGTATAAGAGTAGAGAAAGTGATGTCAGACTACGTAGTTAATCTCTTCCTCTACCACATATTGCCCGGAAGAACAGTTGTAATCTGCGTCACTGGCTATGCAACCCGCACTTCTCTGACAGTGACCGATTAACTCCAAAACGCTACTAGACTGTTAAATTACACAGACCTCACTTTGATGTGATAAAAGCGGAAATGTCAGGAGCATGTTTCAATTCTCATTCACAATAAAGGTATTCATCTCAAAGTAAACGTTTAAATGTTTGTTATGTAGAGATTTTACTGCAAATTTACCTTTCGACGTCGTTTGAATGCAAGAAGCGTAAATGTTAAGAAAAACGCTTGGTCTCTGTCGATGAACCCCGTAGCTGCGAAAACAAAACCAAACGAGATCTTAATATCAGCAAATTTGTAGGTTATGACACGAATATTTAAAACACAGCCCAAATATCAAATCTTTGATTTTCTCAGCTAATGCCTTTATAATAAAGTGAAAGGTGCTAATAGGAGCTTTGTACTGTACTGAGGATTGCTTCTGCCATTGCCAAGCTTTGAATGATCTTCAAAGAGATCTTTATTTCTTGCGTTACAGACATGCAACTTCAGGATATTGTATTAAAATAAAAACATAAATGAACCTTTCGGCCGTCGTGACCTCTGTAAGGGAGAGACCAGATCAGGGGCCCTTAACGTCGTTTAAACTTAGAAGTACTTTTTCGTTCTTTTCATATTGTTTTGTCCTTTTATTGTGTCTCTCTCACACAAACGCACACAGACATGCCTGGGGCGGGGTTCAAGTCCACGATCTCCTGCTACACAGCTGGTCATTTCAACGACCGCAGCCATGATGGCCCCCGAACCTCTAACATCAGTGGTACCCCTAATGGGCCCCATTTGGAGATGCTGGTGACTTGCTAGTCCCAAGGATTCCTTTTGAGTTATACTGTTCACACAGTCCCTTTAGAGGACCTCAAAACATTTATTTGAATTATAAATTTTTCGAGGTATGCAGTGGTTCTTGTATTGATATAAGTGGTGTATTCATTAAAAGAAGAAATGGCTAATACTTTCAGAAGAAAGTGTCTAGAATGGAAAATACAGTAGAGTTCCGATAAAGCGATGTTTGTTGTTAATGTTACAACAGCGTGTTCCAGTTAACATGATAATTAAAAGCTCTGTGGTCCCTGAGGGAGTATACTGCTAATTGGTAAAGGGATCGTTGTCCATACAACTCGTGTTGTACAAACGGAATGCTTCATGAGCTATCCACTTTGTGTATTATCGGCTGCTCTTGGTTTTACGTCGTTAGGCCTTGATTTCACGTACATAATGTTAGGAAGGTTTCTCATTTGAAAATACGACATACAGAGACTCCCATAAATAATCTGATAAAAGAGAGTATTAAGTTTTGAAAGTGAAACTCTACATTTGTTGTGCTATATTATTGAAATTAATGATAGTCGAGTCACATGGTTCGTTCTTGTAAGAAAATAAATGTTATTTATCATAAAAATTATATAATGCGTGCTTTTTTAAGAATTAAAAGGCAATATGGCATTTTTTGGCCCTCAAAACTAATCGCAAATAACTTGAGTGTCATACAAAATATGTCGCGATACTTTGTGATTCTCCCTCTTCCTTTCACTACTTCTCACAACCCATTTGTCATACTGTGAACCAGGTTTTTCAGGTAGGCTGTAGAAAGTTTGCTCCATTCCTCTCGTTCAAGTGCTGCTTGGCGGTGCACGGCCTTCTCCAGTTTATCCCATACTGCTTCAATGGGACTAAGACCCGGGGACTGAGGGGGTGGAGCAGTACATTAGGACAGTTATAAAGTAACCATAGCTACACAATGTGAGACGTATGCTTCGGATCATTATCCTGATAAAATGAGAAGCTGTTCAAAATACCCATCACTTCTACACTTTGTTTTAAATTTTGCTGTAATAGTCTAAGATAGACTTCCTTGATCATGGTTGTGTCTATGAACACCAACTTTCTCACTGCCGTAGAGTGAATACAGCCACATACCATTACACTCCCTCCGCCGTGTTTGACTGTGCTCTTTCAGCTCCGTGTTTGGTTTTCTCCACACAACCACCCTGCAAGGTTGTATTTGCTTTCGTCACGAAAAGTAACTTGGTCCCACCAATCGGTGTTCTTGTTGACAAAGTCTCTGGAAATTGTAATGGCTTCCTTTTATTCTTCCTAAAAATGTATGGCTTTTTTCTGGCTACGCGACCATTATCTTGTTTTCGCATGGGCCTTCTGACCGTTTCAGGGCTAACGTCGGTCCCACTTCTTCCTGAATCTCAGTAAAAATCGCCGGAGCACTAATACATGGATTCCGCTTTACCTTCCGCATGATATAAGACTCCTGCCTATCAGTAAGAAGTTTTGATCGTCCTGGCTTTGCTCGAGATTCAATTCTGTCTTCATGCTTATACCGGTGAATTATGTCACTAACTGTACTTTTGCTAAGATTAACAAACTCTGCTATTTCCCGGCATGTTCTTTTGTTTTCATAGAATCGGGCCCAAATGACCTTGTTGTCGACGGGCCCTAAAACACCACACACTCACTCACTCACTCACTCACTCACTCACTCACTCACTAGTGATAGATCAGTAACTGTCTCTGTTCAAAGGTACTCTGCTTACCTCTGAGCCCCCTACTATGTTCTTGCCTTCTTCTTGGTGACAGTTGACGTACTTCTACGATGTTGTTTGGTCTACTGACAGACTCGTTATTTCATTTGTGCTGTCCGATTCTTTTTGTGTCGTAAACTCATGATGTAAACAAGGTTGTATGGGGAAGCTCTTAGTTTAGCCACATTTTCAATCTCATAAATGGATATTCATAGTAAATGACCTTTGCTTATCACAAGGAGTACCTGAGATTGATACACATAATCTATCCTACTTTATAGAGCACTCCATAGTGAAATGCAAAGTCTGTCTTATTACTTAAGGGTATGTACATATCGCTTAACTAACATGCTGCGTCATGTCAGACCTTTTGAATTTATTTTAATTAAACGTATGCCACTACTCTTAGAAACTATTTTAATGCAGATATTATTTCATAACCAAGGAAGAATAATACGTTTTGAGAAAAAATGGCATTTTAAACTTTTAATTGAAGTCTGAAAGTACCTGAACAAAGCCTCTCTTACTCTTTGGTTTCAAATAACATTTTAGATATTTTTCGTGCAGATGCAAGGTATATTTTATGTCAACATTGTTGACAAGGATACTTAATACTTAATTTTTTTCAGATTTGGAGGACAAAAGTTACAGGTTTTTTCTTTTTTCAAAAGTCTCCTCAGGATCTTGAAGTTGCGAAAATCCTTGATCCGGTTTCTCCAGTATGCGCCGTGTTGAAAAGGCCATTCTATCATTTTTTATATTGTTACATTGGTTGATATGATTATTTCTGAGAAAAACTTTCAGAAAATACAAGCTGTCATACATATTTTACGATTACGACTATTACAGTTTGGCGTGATGTCAGATTAGGACTACCTCGTCGCTGTTAAAATAATGTTAACACAATAATGTTTATTACAACCCCTGATTGTTGTTTTTTTTTTTCATGTTTCAGGTGTGAGGAGAAGTATAAAGTGATCTTTCCCGTAACAAACCAATTCTGGATCCAATACCAGAAGTAGGTGCTGCCGCCTCGGCATCTCATGGGAACTCGGATGTCATTCCCGCTGCAGGATTCAGCGACGTTTCCAGTAAGTCTAGTGATCTTCACTAAATTTACACTTTATATACAATAATACTTCCCTCAGGCCACAAACAAGATAAAATATTGTTTACTCTTATGTATCACGACGCAAAAACAAGGCGACATCTGAGAACCTTCGGAAGTTATTGTAGTTACAAGGGAATAGTGTAGAATGTGGTCAAATTATATTGTTGATATGTGGTGACTTTTAATTGCCAGTGGAGAAGCGAACAATGAAGCGCTTCCCTAAGTACTTGAGGAGAGAAAGGATAAAACGAAGAAAATTCGTAGGAAACAATATTTTATTTGCTCTGCATACATTTTCAAAATTCTTTCTGGAACATCCGCGGTGCTGCGGACAATTTGACATTGGCCAGTTCCTGAACTCATTCAATACTGTGTTTACGCATTCGTAACCTTGCACACCATCCTTCGTAAGCTTAACTAAGCAATCGTGATTTTCCGATAGTTAAACAACACTGACAGATTTTGTCACGTGAAGTTTCTGTAACTTCGAAAGTTGTCCCGCCGTCGTATTTAGGTGGTTTGACGCGCGCAGATGTTGTGTCGTGTCCCGTCCCGGTGCGTCGGCCTTCAAATCCTTCAACCTCCTGCCGACGACGTCCTCCACCATGGCGTTCAGGGACTTGACGCTGCTGTCGGCCTTTCCTTCCAGGTCATTAACGCGGCTCGCCAGGTCCTCGACGCGCTCGTCCGCTTGGCCAATCCGCTTGCCCAGCTCCGTCACGTCATCCCTCACGCCGGCCAACTGTTCTTTCAATTTGGCGGCGAGAGCCTCTTTCGCCGCTTTAATTTCCGTGGTCAATTCGGTCTTTATTTCCTTCAGTTCCGCTGCCAGGTTGTTGTTGTTTGCCGTCTCCGTCTTCGTTGTTAGTTCCGCGGCCAGGCTACTATTTGCCGCTTTCATTTCCATCATCTTCTCCAGAATCTTTTCCAATGCCGTGTCCAAGGTCGTAATATCCTACACCTGACACCAGTTGTGACTTTGTGGGTTAGCGAAATTAAAAGTCCAATTGCACCCACTCAAAATGTTCTTTATTTCCACCGAATTACAGTTGGAACACTTGCCGACTACACAGAATTACGTAGCGCACACAATTACAATTCGCCAGTTCGTCTGTCACAGGTCCACTCTACACTCACAATTACGTACAACTCCTCTGATGCACGTACACAGTCTTCCGGCCCGGTCACTCTCGCAGCGCTCCTCACGGCTGCTCGCCAAGAACTCAACTCTCTCGCCACCTGCAGCGCCTTTTTATAGGAAGATTGCTGTTTCTGGAAGTCTCGCGGTTCAGTGAAACACCCCGATGGTTCCAGACGCCAGGGAAGGGAAAGAGACGGCTAGTGATGTTTGTCTAACCATCCCCTCGTAGCGCTACAAGATAAATGGGTTGGCGTGGGCGAATGCTTCCTGGCCCTCGCTCAGCCGTCACTTGGTCGTGTCTTCCGATAATTGGGTGAGACAGTATTTTACGTAGATTAGTACTTGGTGATGACAAACAGTAAATTGAAAGTGTAGAGTCAGACTGAAAAATTCAATGTCATAGCCGGGATTTGAACCACGGAACTTCTGGTCTCCGTCCAGCTGCTCTAAACCATTGAGCTACTATGGCCAACATGCCGACATGACATTAAATTTTCCAACTGACTCGTATTTTTCCCGGTAAACCAGTAGGATTTCTCATAAACACTCGAGTCAACTACCTTAATGGCGACCTAATTAATTGACCTAACAGTGATCCGAACTATAAAGCCCGGGTCTTAAAGTACTTACAGCATAGTAAGTCGTCATTAAGGTAGTTGTCTCATGTGTTTATGAGAACTACTAGTGGTTTAGTATAAAGCCCGGACCTTAAAGTACTTACAGCATAGTAAGTCGTCATTAAGGTAGTTGTCTCATGTGTTTATGAGAACTCCTAGTGGTTTAGTATAAAGCCCGGACCTTAAAGTACTTACAGCATAGTAAGTCGTCATTAAGGTAGTTGTCTCATGTGTTTATGAGAACTCCTAGTGGTTTACTATAAAGCCCGGGCCTTAAAGTACTTACAGCATAGTAAGTCGTCATTAAGGTAGTTGTCTCATGTGTTTATGAGAACTCCTAGTGGTTTACTATAAAGTCCGGGCCTTAAAGTACTTACAGCATAGTAAGTCGTCATTAAGGTAGTTGTCTCATGTGTTTATGAGAACTCCTAGTGGTTTACTATAAAGCCCGGACCTTAAAGTACTTACAGCATAGTAAGTCGTCATTAAGGTAGTTGTCTCATGTGTTTATGAGAACTCCTAGTGGTTTACTATAAAGCCCGGGCCTTAAAGTACTTACAGCATAGTAAGTCGTCATTAAGGTAGCTGTCTCATGTGTTTATGAGAACTTCTAGTGGTTTACTATAAAGTCCGGGCCTTAAAGTACTTACAGCATAGTAAGTCGCCATTAAGGTAGTTGTCTCATGTGTTTATGAGAACTCCTAGTGGTTTACTATAAAGCCCGGACCTTAAAGTACTTACAGCATAGTAAGTCGTCATTAAGGTAGTTGTCTCATGTGTTTATGAGAACTCCTAGTGGTTTACTATAAAGTCCGGGCCTTAAAGTACTTACAGCATAGTAAGTCGCCATTAAGGTAGTTGTCTCATGTGTTTATGAGAACTCCTAGTGGTTTACTATAAAGCCCGGACCTTAAAGTACTTACAGCATAGTAAGTCGTCATTAAGGTAGCTGTCTCATGTGTTTATGAGAACTTCTAGTGGTTTACTATAAAGCCCGGACCTTAAAGTACTTACAGCATAGTAAGTCGTCATTAAGGTAGTTGTCTCTTGTGTTTATGAGAACTCCTGGTGGTTTACTATAAAGCCCGGGTCTTAAAGTACTTACAGCATAGTAAGTCGTCATTAAGGTAGTTGTCTCATGTGTTTATGAGAACTCCTAGTGGTTTACTATAAAGTCCGGGCCTTAAAGTACTTACAGCATAGTAAGTCGCCATTAAGGTAGTTGTCTCATGTGTTTATGAGAACTCCTAGTGGTTTACTATAAAGCCCGGGCCTTAAAGTACTTACAGCATAGTAAGTCGTCATTAAGGTAGCTGTCTCATGTGTTTATGAGAACTCCTAGTGGTTTACTATAAAGTCCGGGCCTTAAAGTACTTACAGCATAGTAAGTCGCCATTAAGGTAGTTGTCTCATGTGTTTATGAGAACTCCTAGTGGTTTACTATAAAGCCCGGACCTTAAAGTACTTACAGCATAGTAAGTCGTCATTAAGGTAGCTGTCTCATGTGTTTATGAGAACTCCTAGTGGTTTACTATAAAGCCCGGGTCTTAAAGTACTTACAGCATACTAAGTCGTCATTAAGGTAGTTGTCTCATGTGTTTATGAGAACTCCTAGTGGTTTACTATAAAGCCCGGACCTTAAAGTACTTACAGTATAGTAAGTCGTCATTAAGGTAGTTGTCTCATGTGTTTATGAGAACTCCTAGTGGTTTACTATAAAGCCCGGGCCTTAAAGTACTTACAGCATAGTAAGTCATCATTAAGGTAGTTGTCTCATGTGTTTATGAGAACTCCTAGTGGTTTAGTATAAAGCCCGGGTCTTAAAGTACTTACAGCATAGTAAGTCATCATTAAGGTAGTTGTCTCATGTGTTTCTGAGAACTCCTAGTGGTTTAGTATAAAGCCCGGGTCTTAAAGTACTTACAGTATAGTAAGTCATCATTAAGGTAGTTGTCTCATGTGTTTATGAGAACTCCTAGTGGTTTACTATAAAGCCCGGGCCTTAAAGTACTTACAGCATAGTAAGTCATCATTAAGGTAGTTGTCTCATGTGTTTCTGAGAACTCCTAGTGGTTTACTATAAAGCCCGGGTCTTAAAGTACTTACAGCATAGTAAGTCGTCATTAAGGTAGTTGTCTCATGTGTTTATGAGAACTCCTAGTGGTTTACTATAAAGCCCGGACCTTAAAGTACTTACAGCATAGTAAGTCATCATTAAGGTAGTTGTCTCATGTGTTTCTGAGAACTCCTAGTGGTTTACTATAAAGCCCGGGTCTTAAAGTACTTACAGCATAGTAAGTCATCATTAAGGTAGTTGTCTCATGTGTTTATGAGAACTCCTAGTGGTTTACTATAAAGCCCGGGCCTTAAAGTACTTACAGCATAGTAAGTCATCATTAAGGTAGTTGTCTCATGTGTTTCTGAGAACTCCTAGTGGTTTACTATAAAGCCCGGGTCTTAAAGTACTTACAGCATAGTAAGTCGTCATTAAGGTAGTTGTCTCATGTGTTTATGAGAACTCCTAGTGGTTTACTATAAAGCCCGGACCTTAAAGTACTTACAGCATAGTAAGTCGTCATTAAGGTAGTTGTCTCATGTGTTTATGAGAACTCCTAGTGGTTTACTATAAAGCCCGGGTCTTAAAGTACTTACAGCATAGTAAGTCGTCATTAAGGTAGTTGTCTCTTGTGTTTATGAGAACTCCTAGTGGTTTACTATAAAGCCCGGACCTTAAAGTACTTACAGCATAGTAAGTCGTCATTAAGGTAGTTGTCTCATGTGTTTATGAGAACTCCTAGTGGTTTGCTATAAAGTCCGGACCTTAAAGTACTTACAGCATAGTAAGTCGTCATTAAGCTAGTTGTCTCATGTGTTTATGAGAACTCCTAGTGGTTTACTATAAAGCCCGGACCTTAAAGTACTTACAGCATAGTAAGTCGTCATTAAGGTAGTTGTCTCATGTGTTTATGAGAACTCCTAGTGGTTTACTATAAAGACCGGGTCTTAAAGTACTTACAGCATAGTAAGTCGTCATTAAGGTAGTTGTCTCATGTGTTTATGAGAACTCCTAGTGGTTTACTATAAAGCCCGGGCCTTAAAGTACTTACAGCATAGTAAGTCGTCATTAAGGTAGTTGTCTCATGTGTTTATGAGAACTCCTAGTGGTTTACTATAAAGCCCGGGCCTTAAAGTACCTACAGCATAGTAAGTCGTCATTAAGGTAGTTGTCTCATGTGTTTATGAGAACTCCTAGTGGTTTACCGGAAAAAATACGAGTCGGTTGGAGAATTCATGTTGGCACGTTGGCCATAGTATGTCAATGGCTTAGAGCGGCTGGACGGAGATCAGAAGATCCGTGGTTCAAATCCCGGCTATGACATTGAATTTTTCAGTCTGGGTCGACACTTTCATAGTGCCTCCTACACACGGCCAGTGTGAAAGAACATTTAATTTCCAAATTGGAAATTGTTGTGAAGTCTTAAGTTATTAGTTAGACAATAATTACAATAAATGAAAAACGACAATATAAGCAATAAGTACAATAGAAAGAGTACTAAGAAGTAGCCTTAGTTATTTGATTCATTAAGAAAGAGAGGAAGAGAGGCAATTATACGGACCTCTTAAAAAACGCTTATCTGTATTCAGGAGAGCTCAAGACGGTATTTGCCCTGAAGTTCTCTGGATGGAATACCATACTTTGCTGTAGGTAAATAGTAGACAAAGTAGCTATGACTGTGGTCCCTGTGAAGACGTTATTTGTACAAATATTGTAGGCAACTGGACTGGACTATGGATTAAGCAGGAGATTCGATACGAAGGTCAAAACTTGGTCTATTGTACCTATGTACCCAAGTGGGGCATCTCCGGCAGGATGGATGTGGCGAGAGAGGACAGAGGGTGGACACCTCAAAGAGTAGCGACAGTGTAGAGGGCAGGCTTCCTACAGTTTATCACTTGGAAACTCTCCAGCCTACTCCCCATAGCGGAACGGGTCCGTCCCCTTCAGCTGCTGTAGTGCGAGCTCTGTGGAACCTTAGCACTCGTAGTACCTCTGACGTTACTAGAGGAACCTAGGGCCGAACATTCGAGCCCCTCCCGTGGGGGAGTTGTTCGGATTAGGTTGGACTCGAGGGGACAGTGGTTCCCGATACTCGTGGGAGATCGAGTACATGTCCGGACGGGGTTGAGGGAAGCTATATATTCCCGTGTACTAGCCTAGAGAGCTAGTAGAAGGTGTGCTAGATCACAAGGCGCCCCCACCGAGGTTGATCAGTAGCCTTCCTCTTTGTAACTCCGTGGTCTGAGAGGGAGGTCAGTGACAGCTGCCCTACGTACATTCCTGCAGCCTACTGTAGTCGGAAACGGCCCCTCCACGAGACCGGGTTCGGAGAACGGAGACCGCCTTAACGGCGGAGAAATTTTACCAAGGGCTTATCTACGCTTCTACCCTGAAAGAGACCACCAGATGGCAGATGATGTGAATTGATAATGCAGATGAAATTAGGGGCAGGAAATTCGGCGCATATAAATTAACCTACCCAGTATTTTCCTGGCGACCCGGGAAAACCCCTGAGAAACCCCATGCGTCAGGTAGGTCGGCCACGGGAATCAAAGACGGACCTCCCACATGATCTCCCGCACCACCAGAGTAATCCCACTGGGTAATGTAGGTAACATTAAACCTCTTTATAACTATTATAAACTGGTTTAAAAGTGATATATGCTATCACAACTCTACTGACGCGAAAGTTACACCAACTGAATCAGTAACCCCAAGCTGTATCCCTTTTAATTATTTTGTAAGAGGAAAATGCAATATTCTGCACATTTTTTGTTTGAGTCACCTGCAGCAGCGCGGCAGACTCACATGATAACTGCAAACTCGGCTATTAATTACCACCAGACACCGACACAACGAATGGTCAGCAAAATTACGTGCAGTGCACAGCTTCCCTACATGCACACATCTAACACACAGATTACGCCATACAGATTTGTTCGTAGAATGATATAAACCCCTTACTATTAATTGAATTCTGCAATACTTATACCTTTCACGAATAAGACGTAATTAAGGTTTTACCTCTTCGTCCTAGAAAGTAAACATAATTACTAAAATATCACAAAACATTTGACTATCTCAGAAAGTCATGTATACATCACATAACGACCAAAACATTTGACTATCACTTAAAGTCTACCGTATTCCCTTGTAACTACAATAAGATAATGTTTATCTTGAAGTAGATAGAGCAATAAGTGTTTGTACAAGAGTAAAGAAAGTCATGTGTACATCACATAACAACCAAAACATTTGACTATCACTTAAAGTCTACTGTATTCCCTTGTAACTACAATAAGATAATGTTTATCTTGAAGTAGATAGAGCAATAAGTGTTTGTACAAGAGTAGAGAAAGTCATGTATACATCACATAACGACCAAAACATTTGACTATCACTTAAAGTCTACTGTATTCCCTTGTAACTACAATGAGATAATGTTTATCTTGAAGTAGATAGAGCAATAAGTGTTTGTACAAGAGTAGAGAAAGTCATGTATACAACACATAACGACCAAAACATTTGACTATCACTTAAAGTCTACTGTATTCTCTTGTAACTACAATAAGATAATGTTTATCTTGAAGTAGATAGAGCAATAAGTGTTTGTACAAGAGTAGAGAAAGTCATGTATACATCACATAACGACCAAAACATTTGACTATCACTTAAAGTCTACTGTATTCTCTTGTAACTACAATAAGATAATGTTTATCTTGAAGTAGATAGAGCAATAAGTGTTTGTACAAGAGTAGAGAAAGTCATGTATACATCACATAACGACCAAAACATTTGACTATCACTTAAAGTCTGCTGTATTCCCTTGTAACTACAATAAGATAATGTTTATCTTGACGTGGATAGAGCAATAAGTGTTTGTACAAGAGTAGAGAAAGTCATGTATACATCACATAACGACCAAAACACTTGATTATCACTTAAAGTCTACTGTATTCCCTTGTAACTACAATAAGATAATGTTTATCTTGAAGTAGATAGAGCAATAAGTGTTTGTACAAGAGTAGAGAAAGTCATGTATACATCACATAACGACCAAAACATTTGACTATCACTTAAAGTCTACTGTATTCCCTTGTAACTACAATAAGATAATGTTTATCTTGAAGTAGATAGAGCAATAAGTGTTTGTACAAGAGTAGAGAGTCATGTATACATCACATAACGACCAAAACATTTGACTATCACTTAAAGTCTACTGTATTCCCTTGTAACTACAATAAGATAATGTTTATCTTGAAGTAGATAGAGCAATAAGTGTTCGTACAAGAGTAGAGAAAGTCATGTATACACCACATAACGACCAAAACATTTGACTATCACTTAAAGTGTACTGCATTCCCTTGTAACTACAATAAGATAATGTTTATCTTGAAGTAGATAAAGCAATGAGTGTTTGTACAAGAGTAGAGAAAGTCATGTGAGCATCAGGTATGTATTCATTTACGATTTAAAGTGATGGAATCACATTTTATAAATTAAACGTTATAAGAATGTTATGCATAAGTCTCGCGAGTCTCTCGTAGCGTGATCTGCGCTATTAGAACTCTTGCATTAGCGGAATTACGTTTCTTAGCAACAGAAACTGCGCGCTTTCTTCCAGCGGTTTATTTTCCGTTTCATTTTCTTCGGAGGGAAATTAATTTGGGTTTTATGCTTCATCTTACGATTCCAGGTCGCTGTTTGAACTCTGGTCTTAATGAAAGCAGTAAAGATATAAAAATATGATTAAGGGTTCAGTTTACATTCCGGTGATGTTCTCAGAACAAGAAATGTTATCGGAGAACAGGTAGGTTTTCTCGAGCGATTTGGTCATTTCACTGCGTTCTTTTACTGTAGTTACTGGCCTTGTTCCAGAGGTTCCGTGTTCGATCCCTGCTCTGACCATGAGCACTACCGTCTCAAAAGTGACAGACCATACTCCTTATCTTGCAAATACTACACTGCATTAAGAATGTTGGTGAAATGAAGTGCAAGTAAGAAATTCAGGAGTTGCCTAGTTACTAGGAGAAAACAGTTCGTCATATCACATCTGCTGTAAAATTATTTTATAAAATTGGAATAATGTACGTCTATTACTGATTTAGTAATGTGAAGACATTTAACAAAATGCCCCTCGAGAGCGTAGATGGAGGCGTGACTGCCTCACGTTCAAAAGGTCTCGAGTTCGAATTCGGTTAGTGTGAATTACCTCAATAACACGTGAAGCTTTAAAAAAAAAAAAGAAAAACCTAATAGCACTCCGAACTATAAAATTCCGGATGTAAAGTACTAAGTCGTCATTAAGGTCATGTGTTTATGAGAACTCCTAGTGGTTTACTATAAAGTCCGGACCTTAAGGTACTTACAGCATAGTAAGTCGTCATTAAGGTAGTTGTCTAATGTGTTTATGACAACTCCTAGTGGTTTACTATAAAGCCCGGGCCTTAAAGTACTTACAGCATAGTAAGTCGTCATTAAGGTAGTTGTCTAATGTGTTTATGACAACTCCTAGTGGTTTACTATAAAGTCCGGACCTTAAGGTACTTACAGCATAGTAAGTCGTCATTAAGGTAGTTGTCTCATGTGTTTATGAGAACTCCTAGTGGTTTACCGGAAAACAGAGGAGTCAGTTGGAGAATTTAACGTCATGTGGGCACATTGGTCATAGCAGCTCAATGGTTTACAGCAAACGGACGTAGACCTAAAGATCCGTGGTTCAAATCTCGGCTATGACATGGAATTTTTCAGTCTGACTCTACCTCTCCAGAGAGATTAATTTACACGTAATAATACAAATGTTTTTAAAGTCTAAATAATAACATTCAGTTAAATTAGATAAAACCTCCACTATATGAAAAGTTTTTAATAAATAAATGTGCTGAGAAATATAATTTGGGAATCCTTACTTGTGAAAATGAAAAGCATTTTATTATATATATATATATATATATTAAAACTTTTTATATATGTCTGCCCAATTTTATACAAAGAATCTGTGTGTTAGTGTTTGCAGGGACTTTGAACGTAGAGGGCAGCACGGAACCAGCCCGGGTGCTGGAACCAGACAGACCTCCACGGCCTCCGCTCCAACAGACCACACCTTCAACGCCCCCAGTCGTGTCATTGTCTCCAAGTCCTCCACCTATCATTGTCCGCGCTGAAGAGGCCCTCATCGTCCTGCTGGTATTGGTCCTGTGGGTGGCAGCGATCGCGCTCTTCTTCAACCGCTGGGGCAAGATCCGGATGTTGGAACCGTATCAGCCAAAGTTCCAGCAGCAACATCGTGCCAGCTGCCCAATGGTGGACGGGCCTATCTCACTGCAGGTAACTTGATGTTCGTCTGTTTGGCGCAACCGAAACACTTCGCGGTAACTTCCAGTGTCGACATTAGTTCCCAGTGCAGATGGTTGACTCGAAACAGCTGTCCAGGGTCACCAACGGCTTCGTGAAATGTTTTGGTTATTTACCTCCACGATTGTGAATGTAACAACTGATCTTCTATCACCATAAGTATAGCCAGCTAGTTGTCCGAGAAACAGAGACAAATAATAATGGTTCCTAATATATCCCTTCCAAACCTCCCATATTTCAATCAATAATTGCCAAAAACATTTATCACATCAGAGGAAACTCCAAAAATTGACATTAACTTGTTTTCTTGTTTGTTCGTTATACATTTTGCGCTCGAATTTAATCTAATTACATCGCGCTTTATCTGTCACCTGATTGGCTGTTTCAGGCGTAATATGGCCGCGAATTTGCTCTGTAAATCCTTGTCCTTAGTCTCTGGTTCCGGGCACTTTAGGGGTTGTATAAGGCTGCAAAGTTGTATAACATACCAATGGGGGTTGTTAATAATAATAATAATAATAATAATAATAATAATAATAATAATAATAATAATAATAATAATAATAATAATAATAATAATAATAATAATAATAATGATGATGATGACGATGACGATGACGATGACGATGACGATGACGATGACGATGACGATGACGATGACGATGACGATGACGATGACGATGACGATGACGATGACGATGACGATGACGATGACGATGACGATGACGATGACGATGACGATGACGATGACGATGACGATGACGATGACGATGACGATGACGATAATGATAATGATAATGATAATAGTAGTAGTAATAGTAATGACGATGATGATAGTAGTAGTAATAGTAATGATGATGATAATGATAATTTTATTTTCATTTACGTTCTCCAACGTTTTCATATCGGACGATGAATGAAATGGGTGAAATAATGCTCAAATGAGTCCAGGGTCCATGGAGCTTAGAGTTACCCGACATTCGTCTTTTAGGAGAAGGGAAAAAAAACAAAAAATCTTATCCAGGTAAAATAAGACCTGAAGCTTTTCTGGCGACGAATACGCTCACTTTCTTTTCGGGCAGCCAGCCAGGTGATATCGACGTTTCGGGAGTGTGCATCTCTCCCATCATCAGGATGTTTATAAAATCTTATAACCGCAAATGAAACACTGCATATAACACAATATCAACAAAGACAAAACACAAAACACTATCAAAATCCGCATTACTGAACAAAAGACTGTTTTCAGTAAATTAAATGCCGGGACAGGAGATGGCGTGAGTATAGAAAATTGTGTCAAAGAAACGTAACTACTTAATTTGATTATCAAGCTGTATTGATCGTTGCTTCTTAAATCGACGGATTTCTATTTTTAAGGCCGGTTTCCAAGAGGAGCTGAACTGAAACCCAGCATCACGATTAAGCGTGCTCATCTCGGAGGAAATTACCAAAGCCTCCTTAATTCTCAGCTCCCAATAACTGTAGCATTTTCGGGAGACGACCATCTTGGCAATGTCCAAGAGTTACTGGGAGAGGAGAATTAAGGAGGCTTTGGTAATTTCCTCCGAGATGAGCACGCTTAATCGTGATGCTGGGTTTCAGTTCAGCTCCTCTTGGAAAGCGGCCTTAAAATGGAAATCCGTCGATTTAAGAAGCGACGATCAATACAGCTTGATCATCAAGTTAAGTAGTTACGTTTCTTTGACACAATTTTCTATACTCACGCCATCTCCTGTCCTGGCATTTAATTTATTGAAAACAGTCTTTTGTTCAGTAATGCGAATTTTGATAGTGTTTTGTCTTTGTTTATAGTTGTGTCATATCTAATGTTTCATTTGTGGTTATAACATTTAATAAATATCCTGATGATAGGAGAGATGCACACTTCCGAAACGTCGATATCTAATCGTCTTTTCGCCTGACTTGTTGCCCGAGAAAAAAGTGAGCTTACCCAGGTAACTCACCCTGACTGAGATTCGAACTCGGGACCTCTTCAACGTGAGGCATATACGCTACCGAGGTGGGCATGATGATAAATACAGTAAAACCTGCCTAAAACGGAACCCTATATAGCGCATACCTGGAAAAACTGAGAATAAATTGAGGAACGGTGCTATCTCGCACGTAAAGTTATACTCTAAGCCAGAAAACAGCCGAACGCGAAAATGCAAATATATTTCGGGGACCGTTTGCGTAAATAACGTGATTTAAACGGATAACTTTATGTGTAATATGTTACAACATTCGTATTTTAAAAGGTACAATAATTTTGAGGGCGACTGTACCTGTACCGAAGTTCTATGAAGCATAAGGTCATAAACTGTAATCCTTGGAGGAAAAGTAAAAAACAAACATTAGCTCTCTCACAACTCTCTTCCAACACACATGATAAGGTTACAACTGTTTTGTAGTGTGTTCATTCTCAGTTTAGTTGTTCCAAGTGATCAAGTACGAGTAGAAGACAACTGTCAACTTTGGTGATTTTTAAAAACATATTTTGTATGTACATAAATTCAGTTAAATGAGTGCTAAACATAACACATTATCACTGGAGAAAAAATTAAGGTTATTAAAGAACATGAAAAAATATCCAGCTAAAGAATTAACCGTGTTGTTTATAGTTGAAAAAACTCAGATTGATGAGATTTTGAAAAAATAAAAATTAAAGACTAGTGGCTAAAGGGAACAGCAGGGCATGTGAAACGCATAACGAAGTCTACAGAGTATGACGAGCTAAATCGTGTCGTGTTCGAGGGTTTTGTTAGTACACACATTAAAGGAATTCCCATTTCTGGACCATTACCTCAGACTCAAGCTTTAGAGCCAACAAACACAACTTCAGACGGTCCAATGGATGACTTGAGCTGGACCATTACTTCAGACTCAAGCTTTAGAGCCAACAAACACAACTTCAGACGGTCCAATGGATGACTTGAGAGTATCAAACATAGTCATTACATTGTTTTGAATGTTGTGTGTGGTGAAACAAATGATGTTGATATACAGACAGTTGAAGATTGGAAACAGACAGAGAAACTATACGATAAACTACAGTTTATTGTATGTAAGTTGTAAATATAGTTCATAATAGATATCAGTCTATTATTATTATTTACACTTCATTCTATATCATTACTTTACTGTAAACCTGTACCACTATTTCGTAATTTCTTTGTATTCAAACACAACGCTCTGTAAGACGAAAACTTGTGTAAATGGAAAGTAGCGCCGAAATGATCGTGTTCTGTTTTAGAATTGTAATATAAATTAATTTAACAATAACAAGCAATATTAGCTTAATTTTTTATATTTGTTGTTAATATTTATTCATGGTAGTTTTTTGTGACTGGTATTTTATATCCTTCAGTTCTATAATAATTGTAGGATAGAGCGGGGCTATTTCACCCATTTCAAATTTATGGTGTAATAAACCAAATAAAAAACTATTTTACGTTAAAAATAGAGCAGAACAGTCTTTATTAATTCCTTAAAGCGTTCAGGTGTTATCAACATACACATTTTACTTGCATAGTTGTGATCAATTACGAAGGCAGTTCAATAAAGAATGGTCATAATTTTTACGGTCATAGTTTTCTTTTACGGTCAAATTCAACCTTGTTATATTCTGTTAGCTTAACGTAAAACAAACACGCCGTAGCAGTTTCATTGTTGGTACTCCTGGTTCCCGCCTGTAAGAAACAGGCAAGTTTAGACATGTTCAGTATCGCCTACCGCTACAATGGAGGTAACACGCGAGGAACAATACGCGGCTCTGAAATTCTGCTTTCGTCTCAACCAATCTTCAGTTGAGGCCTATAGAATGTTACAGGAGGCCTATGGAGAGTCTGTACTTCCCTACAGCACAGCTTGAAGGTGGTTCAAAGTGTTTAAAGAGGGGAGACAATCAATTTCAATGTAAGGTGGACCTGGTGCTCCAGTTACTGCTCTTACGGAAGAAAACATCAACACTGCTGCTGCCGTTGTGAGAGACGACTGACGAATTACCTTAAGATCACTTTCTGAAATACTGAATATTTCATTGGGTGTCACCCATACGTTGGTGACACATATGAGACGTGTTTATGCGCGATTGTTCCAGGACTGTTGATTCCCAAACAAAAGGACATTCGCATGCAGGTCTGTATGCAGTTAAAGTTGATGTTAGAGGAAGATCCGGAGTTTCTTTCAAACGTAATCACTGCTAATGAAACTTGGCTATATATTATTTTGATCCTGAGAGCAAACAGCAAAACTCAGTGTGGAAATCTCCTTCATCACCAACCCCCAGAAGAGCAAAAGCGTTTGCATCTTCTGGGAAAGTTATGATCATCTCATTCTTTGATATTCATGAAATGGTTTATCAGCATGTTGTACCTGCACACACATCAGTAACTGGACAATACTACAGGGATGTCCTGAAAATATTGCAAGTCCATATCAGGCGCAAAAGGCCACATTTCCGTGAAGCAGGCTGGATGTGCGGCCGCATATTGCCAATGTTGTTGCTGAATATCTTGGAAAAATCAACGTGAGGTGCATTCATCACCCTCCCTATAGTCCGGATTTAGCCCCATGTAACTTTTTTATATTCCCTAACTGAAAGAAACGTCTTCGTAGGAGACATTATGCATCACCAGAAACAGTGATGAAGGCTGCGGAGGCGATTTTGAAGGATTTCTCAAAAACGTGAGGTGCATCCCTCACCCTACCTATAGTCCGGATTTAGCCTCATGTGACTCTTTTATATTCCCTAACTTAAAGACACGTCTTTGTGGGAGACATTATCCATCACCAGAAACAGTGGTGAAGGCTGCGGAGTCGATTTTGAAGGATCTCTCAAAAAACAGTTTCCAGCATGTCTTTGAAGACTGATAGGAATGCTGGGACAAGTACATCGCACTCAGGGAGACTATTTTGAGAAGGATCGTCAAAATTATGAGGATGAGTAAAGATACGTTGTCCAAAAAAATTGTGATTATGCTTTATTGAACAGCCCTCGTAAACATCGAATGTTACGTAGAAAGGTAATCTCAGAATACGCCCGGCTCTGGGGCTAGTACTGCTCACAGTACTTTCGCATTTTAATTAAATACATTTGCCACAGTAGAAGTTTTTCTTACCAACTGCACCAACACACACTTCGTGAAACCCATAGTCTACATTTCTGGCATTTGATCCAGTCCTTTGGATGCTGATTTCGGTGAATAAAACATCTAAATGGTGCATCTTGCTGATCACTGTATTCTATTTGGACTGGAACCAAGACATCACTTGACTCACTATTCTCACAATTTAGTTTTACAATAGGTCTACGCTTTTCTTTGTTTTTGCTCCAGTGTACATCCTAAGCCAAGTATTTAACCTGGAAACCAAATCTTTCTGCTCCTCCAAACTGAACACTGTAGGATGCGCTACTGCTCCTGATGCTTCTTGACGTTGATGTGCATGAATACGATCCTTGAATGTAGAGTAAGGCACTCTGAAGAGCCCTGCTGCTCCTCTCTTGACTTACATCGCCGTTGAACACGCTCGTAACAGCACGAGCAATGTCCACCTTCCTTTGTTTATGAGTGTACTATCCGAAAGGATCAAATAAAATTCAGTAATAGTTGTTTAAGACATAATTAAGTTAAAAGAGTACAAAAAACGTATATTATGACTGGGCGAGAATAACCCCTCCATGCTTGGGCGGAATAGCCCCAAATGTTGAAGTTTTGAAAGTGCACGCCATTTGAGACCTATGATTAAAGAAACGCGCCATCTGGTATGTGTGGACGTAACCCAAACTATAACCTAAAATGACACTGTTTTTCAATAAAAAAAGTCTCTCTATCTGCAGATACTAGACCCTGAGTTACAAACGGTATTTGTTATTGAAGGCAAACAACGCAACATAAGTTACTAACCTTGTAATCTTCTGTTAACACTGTGACTTTGTGGGTTCCTAGAGTTAAAAGTCCAACTTGCAGAAACTCAAAATGTTCTTTATTTCCATAGTAATGCATTTTAGACAATCCTTACAGTAGCATAATTACGTCACATACAAGTACAATCTTCCAAGGTCGTTGACCACAAACAGCGTTCACAGTTGCACGTCACTCTGTTTACAACTCCGTTTACGATTGTCGCTGGCGTGTCGCGATTTCTTATATATTGATAATTCTAGACTGTTATAAAACCAATGTTCTCTATCAATCAAGATGTCACTAGAATTTTCCTTTTTTTGGCCGACCTTTATCTCCGTGTTATCTTTATCTGTTCTGGCACACTCTTTATCTCCGTGCTGCTTATCACTTCCTATGTGTGAACAAGCCGCCCTTTCGCAGCCTACAACTTCAACTAAATTCATAGAAACGTCGCACAAACACCAAACTTGACAATGAACTAGCAGGGAAGTCATTACTGCCCGTGATTTTTGGGCAGTAAACCAATTTGCTTATTTGGCTCGGAGAAACCCCTGTACTTGGCCCCCTGCTCTTCTTAACTTACATCAACACCCTTCCCACTATTTGGAGCTGCAAACTCTATTTATTTGCTGACGATACAGCAATCACCACGGCCTCATGTCAACACCATATAGCTGTACAACGCCTTCAGAGATATGCTACCATGATTTCCGTCTGGCTCCTAACTTGGCGATTACGCATAAACGCCGCAAAATCACAGGCAGTTACCTTCACCCCAAGACGTTCCAGAGCTGCATCTGGCAGGAGAAAACATTCCCTGGAGCAACCAAGCCCAATATCTTGGAGTTACACTTGACATGCGCCTAACTTGGAAGGTCCACATCATTTCTGTTGCCTCCAAAGTTACGAAACGCATGGGCATGCTCTATGCATTATATAATAAAAAATCATCAATGAGTCTCAGAAAAAAGATACTCATTTACCAACAAATACTGATGCCGGCGATAAGTTACGCATGTCAAGTATGGGGTGCTGCAGCACTTTCAAATTTATATAAACTCCAGGTCCTGCAGAATCGATGCTTAAGAATTGCTACAGGTGCGGAATGGTACATCCCCAATATCAACATACACCAAGACCTATCATTTGCCAATATCACCACCTACATCCAAAAACTCTCACATAAGTTCTATTCTGACCTACCCTCTAGTTTCAATCAACTCATCAGGGGTCTCGGGGAATATGATATGGACCCCGGGGCTACCTACAGACATCCCAGAACCTCCCTAGGCATATCATAAACCTATCATTTTCATATTGAATTTACATTTCTCTCCTCTTTAAAACCCAACTCATCAGAACAAAAACCAACCATCAAACCACCGTCCGTTATTTATCATTCATAAAATGCCAGTAAGGGACAGTGTCCCGGGATGGCAATCAGTGGAAGGCCCCTGTTCCATGGAGCAACGACACCTCCGTGCTGTGTGTGGAAAAACCCCGTTGGGCGGACAAGCCCCACCCTACCGTAATCTTTTATATATTTTTCATATTTATGACTGTATATAAAAATTATCTTGTATGTTGAAATGTTAGTCTGGGATATTAACCTTCGTTTAAGAAATTATGTGCTAGGGTTATTACACAGATTTTTATTTTATTTTTATATCCTCTCACCTCATCCACCAGGAACATAGATACAAAACATATCTTATAGGTCCAGGTCTTTTACTTATTTTAGGTCTTTCGACGTTAAGTTATATCGGATAATGAATGAAATGAGTTCAGGATACGTAGAGCTTAGTTACTCCGACAGTCATCATTCAGGATAAGGGAAAACCTTGGCAAAATCCTTATCCAGATAACTCCCCCTGACCTCGAGACGTCACATACGCTATCACCACGCCACAGAGGGGGGCTAATCATTTTCCGTATAAGGAAATGTATAATAAAGATTTCTACAAATCAAACCAAAGTTTAATTGATTTTAAGAATAGATTGTGCTTGGGTTTCGGTTGCGCCAGTACAGTGACAAAACATATTTTTCTCACATACGCTATCACCACGCCACAGAGGGGGGCTAATCATTTTCCGTATAAGGAAATGTATAATAAAGATTTCTACAAATCAAACCAAAGTTTAATTGATTTTAAGAATAGATTGTGCTTGGGTTTCGGTTGCGCCAGTACAGTGACAAAACATATTTTTCAGGATTCTAAACGTACAACAACTGTCGGCAGTCCACAGTGTCGAGAAGACCCACTAGAGACCAACATGCTGATTTGCAACAATCATATCTGTACATCGTAAGTGAAACATAGCATATGGTGTACTTCATTATTGGCACCTTATAGAACAGGCACAAGTTTACAATTTATATACCTAATTACTAAAAAATCAGGCACATTTTGTATTAATATTGCTACAGCTTTACAGGGGCCTCAAATCGAGACATGGTCCCCACGTTAGAGTATGTTAAAAAAAGCTTCACCGAACGAACCTTTGTGTTTATCAAAAGACAGTTCTAACATAGCTTACGAGTTAACTGCAGGAGAGGAATGTTAAGTTAAAAGATTTTATGTGAAAGATCACTTAATATGTATTACGTAAAATCAAGAGTTGTGTATAACTGTACCAATAAAGAATTGGCAATTTAATGAATCACTTTTAAAACATAACAGTTCATGACGTCACCCTCAACAAATATATTTATACTAGATATTTGTTTTTAAATTTCAAGTAACATGTACAGTGTGCAATTTTGATAATTCTGAAGACTGCTAAAGTTCACCTGATGCCACAAAAGCTTCAGAAAAGGAATGTCTTTTAAAATAACGTAGTAATGCATTACAGTTCATTAAAATTTCTCTAACAAATAAGAACATTTTATTTCTTTGAAGTAACGGCGTAGAGAGTGTCTTCTACGTCACCTCCAAGCTCTTCCTCGTGACGTCTCCAAAACTTTCATATTGAAGCTGGAATACATTTGGAACAAGCACTTGTGAATATTGGGGTCAACTGAAAAAATCATGCCACGGCCGGGATTTGAACCACGGATCTCCTAGTTTCCGTCCAGTTGCTCTTACCCCTAGAGCTACCATGGCCAACGTGCCGACGCAACATTAAACGCTCCAATTCACTCATATATTTTTCCCGGTAAACCACTTTAGAGTTCTCATATTCGAGGTACTCATATAATCAGTCGATTGGAGATTTTAATGACGCGTCGGCATGTTCGCCATGGTAGCTCAAGGGATTAGAGCAACTGACGGAAACCAGGAGATCCGTGGTTCAAATTCCGGCCGACATTGTTTCTCTTGTTTGTTTGTTTGTTTGTTTGTTATTTACGGCCTCCAACGTTAAGTTGTATCGGAAGATGAATGAAGTGATGCTCAAATGAATCCAGGGTCCATAGAGCTTAGAGTTACCCGACATTCGTCTCTCAGGATAAGGAAACCCCCAGAAAAACCTTATTCAGGTAACTCACCGTGGCCGAGATTCGAACTCGGGAACGTGAGGCAGATACGCTACCATCTACGCTACCGACGCAGGCGTGGCATTGAATTTTTTCAGTTGATTCTAATTAATTAAAAAATTCTATATACAGGAGTAATGTATTTAAAAGGATTAATTCCTCAATATAAATTTAACTCGTGAATATCCTCAAAACTTTCCTAATGAGCAAATTCAAAACATTACTCTCACATGGAGCTTTGTTACAAATTTCCAACAGATACTTTCGTGTATCACCTGAACAAATGGTTTTGAGTAAGGTTGAAGCTCTGGCTGCCTGATTTGTACACTTGTTATTTCATTCAGAGTTTTAAAACTTGTAGAGTTGTTTGATTAATATGTTTATGTACAACGTACAGTGCGATCCATATAAATCTGAACCATTTCAATAGGTCATAACTTCTGAACCAATAATAGGACACATGTGCAACTGTGGGAGAATATAATAAACAATTGAGAGATTACATTACACTATTTACATCTCAGAGAAAATGTTGGAAGTGTCCTTCGCCAACATCTATACATGTCTCACCATATTCTCTGAAGTTATACGGAGAGTATCCTCGCCTATGTTAGTTATTTCGGTTCGAAGGGATTCCTTGAGAACATCAACTGTCCGTGGCCTATTCTTGTACACTATTTTTTTTGATACTCCCACAAGAAAAACCTCTCGTGAGGTTAGGTCAGGGGATCTGGAGGGCCGCAGACCTTTTGAGATTATTCGATTATCAAAGAAACTGATTACAAGTTCCATGGTGTCATTAGATGTATCGCACGTTGCTTCTTCTTGCTGGAAATAACCTTCTCTCAATTCTATATCATCCAGCTGCTCCACAAATGACTTGAAGATACCCATATAAACTTGAGTGACTACAGTCGTATCATGTATAGATGCTGGTAGAGGATACTTCCGACATTTTCCCTGAGGTGTAAATAGTGTAATTTAATTTTCCAATTGTGTCTTATATTCTTCCAAAGTTGTACACGTGTCTTATTATTGGTTCAAAAGTTATGGCTTATTGAAATGGTTCAGGTTTATATGGATCGCACTGTATACTAAAAGATCAGAAATAAATTCTACTTGTTTCTCTGTTTACTCTGAATGTAGCAATGTTGACAGCTGACTGTACACTACGTATCAAAGGGAGTGGCCAGGGTGTGTGATCAGTCTGTGGGGAAATAGACTTTGAGAAATGAAAGCAGTTGATACAATGAATGTACTTATTGTTTCTCTATACGTGTAGTTTCTATGAAAAGTAAAACATATTAATATCTTCCGCATTCTTCATCAGGACAGTAACAACAATGTAGGACATTATGTTAATACAAACAGTTCAAAGTACCTAATTGAAAGACGCAGGTAATTTCGTTCGGCGAAGTTTTCAGATGCCCTAGCTACTAGAGGTTTGTATTACCCGCTGTCGAAGTAGTTAACTAGACTGTAGTCACTAATTACAGAACAGGGAAGCGCACGAAATGTTACACCATTTACCTAATTATTCTTACTAGCAACTCAGGCATTTCGGCTACGAGAATACGACCCAGATCTTTCGAACACCTGATACGCTCAAACGTTGAGGTTTGTTGTCAATTCAGAATTTGCCAAGTCATTACCATACGAATACAGTAAAGAATAACTCAAGATCGACTTGAAGGATACAAAGGATTTCAGTTGTACTACATTGTGTTTGTTGCCTGCCACAATCCGACATTTCTAACTCGGGAACTAGGTAGACGTTCTAGTACTTGCCACTCATTTTGGTAATCTGATGATACTGACAGAGGCGTCACATATTACACCAGAGATTCTACAGCACGCTCGCTGTTTTTAAACAGTCACACGTCAATTGCCAGCCTCCTTTTTATTCTAATTAATCCTGCTCCCGGGTGGTGAAACCGCCTGCCTCTCAAGGCGAATCGAGTACGTCCATGTGATGACCTCATGTGGTGGACACCGCTGCCATTCGTTCCATAAGCCACTTCATTCTCAGCTTCTGTTTCAATATCATCTGCTTCGTAACTTCAGACTGATCACACATTGCTGATACACAATTTGTCTACAGACATCTGACTCACTGTACATTCTCAGGGTGCAGGTTCTAAATACGAGAAAGTTGAGCAGTTACTTTTATCTGCGGTTCTGAAAGATCATAATTCTAGTAGGTGAACCAAAAAGTTCGGAAAGAGGATGGTTCAGCATCTCGTGCGCTACTTCATATTTGTAATCCCAGCATTTATAGATAACTGAAGGATTGTACCTATATTTTCTTGCAACCTTCTCTAAAAAGAAGATGCAGTTTTCAAGAACCTGAGAGCTATACGAAACATGCTTTGCTTGCTAATTTTTATGCTTGTTTTATATGTTCCTTTCTCTAATTTACAGCTTATGTGAGTAATGCAGCTTGTCACGTGACTTGTGCCATCAATATTAAATTACTTCACCTTCTGGCCAGCGCTTCCGCATAAGACCACAGAACCTTTGTCACTTATACTAATAATCACAACAGCACTGTCTTGATTTTTTATTACTTTATAACACAAAACTGCTTGTTAAATGTCGTTATATATTTTTATCAAATACAAAAGGATATTTAAGAACACTGGTATATAGTTAACAAAGAAGAAATATAGTTCATTTTAATCGTAATGGTTTCTGTGACTCTGGTGACACTTCAAGACATTTTGTCCCAATGTGTCATTCTAGAAAGCCCTTCGTTCCCCGAGGGACCTCATTAGGTCATTTTCGGAATCTTTACTTCTCCATCTTATGTTTTTGTGCATCAAATTTACCTCTTATACTTCAATTTTGCTCTGATTTGTAAGCAAACTACTAATCTTTTTATCCTAAGATTCGTTATCATTTTATACGAGACGTGTATGTAAAATAAGGTCTCCAAGGCGCTGGAGCCGTGAGAAACGCTATTACGCGAGATCCGGCAACACGGGCGTGTAGCTTGGTTTCACCCCTTCAAATCCCCACCACAATGAACCCGTTGTAACCCCTAGTCTTGGCTGGGCAGCCGTTTGCGATGAAGCTTCCTATCACTTCCGCTGCGAAGTGAGAGTTGGGTGCAGTGTTCTGTTTTCTAAATGCCAAGAGCACTACCCCCACTGAAATTCATCGTCAGTTATGCGGAGTCTATGGGCCACAGTGTATGGACGTCAAAAACGTATGAAAGTAGGTCAGAGAGTTCAAAGACGGACGTACAGACTTCATTGACGAACAGCGTTCTGGCCGGCCTTCGGTTTCAGCCGAAACAATTGCAAAAGTGGAGCAAGAAATGCTTAAAGATCGACGGGTGACAGTTCGCGAGCTGTGCGAACTTATCCTTGAAGTCAGTAAGACTACGATTGACAAGATTTTGACCGAATATTTGCATTATCACAACGTGTGTGTGAGGTAGGTCGCCAAAATGCTCACAGCAACGTGTTGAAACGCACCACCGATTCCTGGAGCACTATGCAGAACAGGGCGAGGAATTGTTGGATTCAATTGTCACTGGCGATGAAACCTGGGTGCACTACACAACACCAGAAACTAAAGAACGTTCTCGTCAGTGATGACATTCGAATTCGCCGAAGCTGCGAAATTTCGAACAGACATTTTCTTTCGGCAAAGTGATGGCCAGTGTGTTCTGGGACAGAAAAGGTGTATTGTTGTGCCTCTCGTAGGGGAGGGGATCCGTCCCCTTCAGCTGCTGTGGTGCGAGCGCTGCGGACCCCTAGCACTCGGGGTACCTCTGACGTTACTAGAGGAATCTCGGGCCGAACTGCCGAGCCCCACCTGTAGGGGGAGTTTGGATTGGGTTGCACTCGAGGGGGCAGTGGTTCCCGATACCCGTGGGAGATCGGGTACATCTCCGGAAGGGGTTGAGGGAAGCCATATATTCCCACGTACTAGGCTACATAAGTAGCAGAAGGTGTACTAGATTACCAGGCGGCCCTACCGAGGTTGATCAGTAGCCTTCCACTTTGGGGTTGCCGCGCGTAAGTAGCGTATCCACTTCCATCCCGTCTTGTGTTTTCGGACCAGATGAAGGGGTCTTGTAAGTCTCTAGGTCTTGCCCTATGGAAAGCCCAACGGAGGCGCCGGACGCCCTTCGGTAACAGATCGGTAACTCCCTGGTCTTGAGAGTGGGGGTCGGTCTCACTTTGTGAAGGCTGCCCTTCAGCCACTAATATACCAAGGCGAAGGAATCGACTGGAAGGACCAAGTGACCTATTTAGGTCTGGTAATGGACCAGGGCCTCACCTGGAGCAAGCACGTCACTATGATTAGAGCCAAGGCCAATGGCCAGCTAAACAAATTATACCCCAACCCTCGCGTTATGCCTACCGGCGCAACAATACACGCCGCTAGTTACTGTAAGGCTAAAAAATTGCGACGTGCCGATCAAAATTGAAGGAGGGTAATGCTGACGAAGGGAGTGACGACAACGTTCGTCTCCATACCGCACATGCAGCGGCTGATTTCCTGGCCCAGTTCAAATGGGACATCCTCACCCATCCCCCTACAGTACACAGCACGGAGGTGTCGTTGAAGGTGAACCCTGCTCCATGGAACAGGGGCCTTCGACTTACTGCCATCCCGGGACACTGTCCCTTACTGGCATTTTATGAATGATAAATAACGGACGGTGGTTTGATGGTTGGTTTTTGTTCTGATGAGTTGGGTTTTAAAGAGAAGAGAAATGTAAATTCAATATGAAAATGATAGGTTTATGGTATGCCTAGGGAAGTTCTGGGATGTCTGTAGGTAGCCCCGGGGTCTATACCCCTACAGTCCAGACTTAGGACCTAGTGATTATCATCCGTTTCCTGAGTTGACGTCACACCTGGGTGGAACACGATGATTTGAAAAACGAGGTTGAGCTCTACCTGTGTAAATTGGCGGGAGAGTGCTATGACAGGGGTATACAAAAACTGCCACAGCGCATGCAAAAGTGCATTGATCGCAAATAGCTGTAAGTTTCGCCTTTCCATCAATGTAACATTCATTGATAATAAAAATGTTCTATATTAAATATAATTGGAAACCTTATTTTACGGACACGCCTCCTAGGTAATTGGTGTAGTCATTTCGTCAAAAACAATAACGGAATTTCCACACTAACAAGTTTATAAAAAGAAATGTTTATATTTGCAGACCTTTCAATAAAGTAATCATATTATACTCCTCAAATTAAGTGATAAATGTAAAATTAATTAAAATATATTTTATATATTTTTTAAAATGTTCCATATTTACTTAATTTGTTTGAGTAATAACTGCGCTAGAACTTGAGGTTTTCAGTTTAGCGTGTTAATTTTAAAATTAAAAGGTTTGGTAATTGAGGTGTTGTATTCTGACGCTGAAGTGTTGATTGCTTATTCCAGCATCGCTCCTTCTCCAAGTTCAATGTGAACTGTATCGGGATGGAACAGCAGGGACTGCTGCGTCCCCGACAGAACTCTGTGTTTGTGGGCAGCTCGACGACCATGGTGACCCTCCCCATGAACCCTCCTCGCAAGACCAAGTCCGCCATGGACATCCAGACGCTCGTGCTGTCGGAGTGTGGACCGGGCTTCTCCGGCTCCATGTTGCCGATGCCTTCCACAAGCAGACGACCCTCGTTCAGCCGCCTGGACGCCATCCACATGGGGAACGTATGACGACCATCGACTCTGTGTGTGGCTACTGCAGAGAGTCGTCGACCTTCCTGCAGTCGCCTGGATACCATGAGGGTATCGAATGTATGACGTATGTCGTCGCTCTGTGGGAGCGGACCTCTGGCGATAGTCCACGCTTCTGCAGACAGTCGTCGACCGTCGTGCACCGGCTCAGCACGCGTCACCAACGTCTAAGCATACTTTTTACTTATTTTTACGTTATTACATATTTTAATATCTTTAAGAATTTTAAGGGTAAACCAACCCTTGGCGATTTAGTTTTTATGCATCAGGAAATTGAAACATTTTATGTACTGATATGCTTTAGCAATAATAGCAATAGAAAAAAATATTATTTTTTAAAATATTACTTTAATCAGTTTTGTGAAAGAATATCAAGACATTATTTTTTCACTGGGAGACTCTCCAACTTCAGTTGGAGCAGTGGAGTGTATGAGGTACTTGGGTATGCATGACGTTCTTCCTGATCGTGAATCAGTTCGTCAACAGTCTGGTGTTTAAAAGAAGATACGTGAAGGTCATCAAGCAAGGCACGCGAAGGGTAAGAAGGGAAGGTCGTTGCTATGGTAACGTAAACAAAGGTTGCCAGATTGGATACAGTGGTGAATCACATACTCCTCAGCTCAGTTATCGCTAGTTGTATGCGGGTAACAGAGTTTGCCTAGTTGCGCTGTGTATTGTTAGCTTACTTTGTTAAAACACAATTAAAATACGTTTTTATGGAAGCAAGACGTAGTGGTGGTAGGATTAGAGGTAGACCGAGGAATCATGGCCCAAGACAAAGATCAGCTTACGGTCGGGTTGTTACATTGTACAGTCAAGCTAGAGAATTTGTCTGTTCTCTTAGAGAATTCTTCCAACAGGAAGCAAGACGTAGTGGCCGTAGGATTAGAGGTAGACCGAGGAATCATGACCCAAGACAAAGATCAGCTTACGGTCGAGTTGTTACATTGTATAGTCAAGCTGGAGAATTTGTCTGTCTCTTAGAGAATTCTTCCAACAGGAAGCAAGACGTAGTGGCGGTAGGATTAGAGGTAGACCGAGGAATCATGGCCCAAGACAAAGATCAGCTTACGATCGGGTTGTTACATTGTATAGTCAAGCTAGAGAATTTGTCTGTTCTCTTAGAGAATTCTTCCAACAGGAAGCAAGACGTAGTGGTGGTAGGATTAGAGGTAGACCGAGGAATCATGGCCCAAGACAAAGATCAGCTTACGGTCGGGTTGTTACATTGTATAGTCAAGCTAGGGAATTTGTCTGTTCTCTTAGAGAAGTCTTCCAACAGGAAGCAAGACGTAGTGGCGGTAGGATTAGAGGTAGACCGAGGAATCATGGCTCAAGACAAAGATCAGCTTACGGTCGGGTTGTTACATTGTATAGTCAAGCTAGAGAATTTGTCTGTTCTCTTAGAGAATTCTTCCAACAGAAAGCAAGACTTAGTGGCGGTAGGATTAGAGGTAGACCGAGTAATCATGGCCCAAGACAAAGATCAGCTTACGGTCGGGTTGTTACACTGTATAGTCAAGCTAGAGAATTTGTCTGTTCTCTTAGAGAATTCTACCAACAGAAAGCAAGACGTAGTGGTGGTAGGATTAGAGGTAGACCGAGGAATCATGGCTCAAGACAAAGATCAGCTTACGGTCGGGTTGTTACATTGTATAGTCAAGCTAGAGAATTTGTCTGTTCTCTTAGAGAATTCTACCAACAGAAAGCAAGACGTAGTGGTGGTAGGATTAGAGGTAGACCGAGGAATCATGGCCCAAGACAAAGATCAGCTTACGATCGGGTTGTTACATTATATAGTCAAGCTAGAGAATTTGTCTGTTCTCTTAGAGAATTCTTCCAACAGGAAGCAAGACGTAGTGGTGGTAGGATTAGAGGTAGACCGAGGAATCATGGCTCAAGACAAAGATCAGCTTACGGTCGGGTTGTTACATTGTATAGTCAAGCTAGAGAATTTGTCTGTTCTCTTAGAGAATTCTTCCAACAGGAAGCAAGACGTAGTGGCGGTAGGATTAGAGGTAGACCGAGGAATCATGACCCAAGACAAAGATCAGCTTACGGTCGAGTTGTTACATTGTATAGTCAAGCTGGAGAATTTGTCTGTCTCTTAGAGAATTCTTCCAACAGAAAGCAAGACGTAGTGGCGGTAGGATTAGAGGTAGACCGAGGAATCGTGGCTCAAGACAAAGATCAGCTTACGGTCGGGTTGTTACATTGTATAGTCAAGCTAGAGAATTTGTCTGTTCTCTTAGAGAATTCTTCCAACAGGAAGCAAGACGTAGTGGCGGTAGGATTAGAGGTAGACCGAGGAATCATGGCCCAAGACAAAGATCAGCTTACGGTCGGGTTGTTACATTGTATAGCCAAGCTAGAGAATTTGTCTGTTCTCTTAGAGAAGTTTTCCAACAGGAAGCAAGACGTAGTGGCGGTAGGATTAGAGGTAGACCGAGGAATCATGACCCAAGACAAAGATCAGCTTACGGTCGGGTTGTTACATTGTATAGCCAAGCTAGAGAATTTGTCTGTTCTCTTAGAGAAGTTTTCCAACAGGAAGCAAGACGTAGTGGCGGTAGGATTAGAGGTAGACCGAGGAATCATGACCCAAGACAAAGATCAGCTTACGGTCGAGTTGTTACATTGTATAGTCAAGCTGGAGAATTTGTCTGTCTCTTAGAGAATTCTTCCAACAGAAAGCAAGACGTAGTGGCGGTAGGATTAGAGGTAGACCGAGGAATCGTGGCTCAAGACAAAGATCAGCTGACGGTCGGGTTGTTACATTACATAGCCAAGCTAGAGAATTTGTCTGTTCTCTTAGAGAATTCTTCCAACAGGAAGACGAGAGTTTGCTCCTTATCAATGAACAGCTTATTCCTTTTATCCAAAAGCGACAGTCACATGTCAGTAGATATGCTTGCACGTAAAAGAATTCCTGTTGGTGAAAATTCCGGCATAACGGCGGCAATTAACAAAGTCGTTAATAATAGTATATTGCGATAATAATGTATACGGAACGAGGAAATGTTTGAAAAACGAGACAGTTACGCCGAATTATTTCAATTCTCGAGATTCCGTTATGTACTTACCACATGTGTGTTGTACGTTATTTTTTGCACTATGTGTATTTATATGAATCTGAATTTTAGTAGTTAAGATATTAGCTGAAATATTAATAAATATAATTGAAGATAAATGTTAGATTTTAAAATGTACATCACGTATATGTGTTTCTATGGAGAAATACCGCACTCTGCGAGAATGTCAACTTACGATGTATAGCAACAATAACGGTAAGTATGGGATATTAGTTACATAGTACAAACAATTAACAGGACTCACACATGTGAAGACGCTACAACTCAGTGAATGTGTGAACAACTTATTTCTGTTTTTAAAGTAGGCTAATGCAGATTAACTGTACATATTTTTGTTGAGGTGAGATAACTCGAACTCTTGTTTATGTTTCGAGTGTTGAGAGGATAGAAAGGGGATCTGGTGGGCAACATTGCACTACCCACGTGGAGAAATAGATGACCTTCACGTATCGTCTTTTAAAAATCAGAATGTAAATGTTTTTGTTGCCATCCCACTTTACATCCTTACATTCCCCTAATGCTCGTTCTCTAAGTAAATGTGCATACATATCTTCAAAAGTTCTATCTAAACTTCCAAAATTCCATTCTCTGGTTGCCCTATTTGAAAACTTCATTTTTCTATATCAACTTTAGTCAAATATGTGCATTGACTAAATCATTATAAAAATTCAAATTTCTTATGGAAGCTCTGTAACTCCTATGGTTCTTAACGTCCCATTACACATTAAAGACCGCTTAACCCGTAACTGGTATGGCGGGGTCAGGAAGACCCTGGTTAAAACTGTCTAGCATGTGAAACCTAATTTCTCCGCAGTGTGGCGTTGCGGCTCTCCGTATCTTTCAGGCAGTACGCGTTGAGGTTGTGCCTACACATCGTTAGCAGTTGTTTTTCTCCTTAGCGGAGTCAGGGTGACCTCACCATGCTGATAACGTAAGTGTATTACATCGCATTGCGGTATGTTTCAGGAGGAAACAAAAATGCATTGTATTGCATGATATGTTGTTACAGAGAGATGTCGTCAACTTCACAGAAGCAAATGAAAGCTGATGATCCACAGTTTGAGGAATGAATGTTATCCATTTCAAATGAGTTAGAGAGTGACTTTAGTGATTTTGATGATTCATAACATAACCAGACTATGAAAGTGTTCATGATAGTGGTTCAGAGCTAGAAGATGAATTACAAAATGGAGATGAAGAAATGGTAATTGAGTACTGAGATAATTGTGTACTACAATGCCACAAAAGGAGGAATAGATGGACTTGATGTAAAATGTATTGTATACGCTGTATTGTATGCTGTAGAAGATGGCCTCTTGCTATTTTCTACACAATGCTGAACATTTCCACGCTGAATGCATTTGTAATACATTCTTCATTAATAGAAAACTATCAAAAATCACACTTCGAGTTCACTAATTCTCTGTCATGGCAGTTAGTTGAATCACTTCTACAGAGAGCAAGGAGTATTCTACAACTCCCTCGAGGGTTAAGAAATAACATTGCCAGGATGCTCAAATGCGAAATTCCTAAGCAATTAGGAGTCATAACAAAACGGGTTAAATGTGCAAAGTGTCATAAAACAAAAGACAGTGTAACTTGTAGTACAGTAGTATGTAGCGAATGAACAAGAAGTATTTGTGATTGCAGAATTGCAGCACTTCATTTTAAACACTATTATTAGTTACTATTTATCTTTGATTTCATACTCAAAAACTTTGTTTCCAGAGTAAAACATGTAATTTGATTCAAAATAGCTGATTCTTAAAACTATCATCATTCGGCTAATGAATGTAGCATATATGGTAAAACAGATCCTGTAAACATGCATGCAGAGTCTTATGCCTAATTAATCTGAATATTACATTTATGTTTAGTTTATTACCATTTATCGTCCTTCATTATCTATAATTGTCAGAAATGAAATGGGTCCTCCTGACCCCACAATAGCATTTGTACTACAAATACCGCACCATACTGGTTACGGGTTAATTTTGCTCAAAGGCCTCTTTGTTAAAGCTTAGGTTCTTTAACGTGCAGTAAATGTACGATCTGGGACCACCGACTTTACTTCCCTTCCGAAAGAGGTCTTGCTGGGTTTCAACCCGCGACCTCGAGAACCAGAGACTAGCACTTTACCTCGGAGGATGACAAAACTTCTCTGAAAAAAAAATTATGAATGCGCAGGAAACTTCTTTTTAAATGCACTCCTTTACGTAAATGAATATCTTTAAGTTACCTGAGAGATTATTTGTATTTGTCCACAATTATTTCTTTATGTACTTACATTAAATGTGCAAATGTTCAGGTAAGTATCTTATAAATCAAAGATATGATGTAGCTGGAACATATGTGGGAAGTCACATCATGACCTACACAACTCGAAATGCCAAATACTTAAACAGCACGAACATTGAGTGTATTGTTGAAAGTGCTGCAGAGATTTCGTCCCTAGAACTCAACACCAGATGAGTGAACACAAATTAACGTCCATCAGTTAATATCTTCTTTACTTATTTTCTAAGTCAATTTCTCGTCACTCTTTACCTGCGCTGCCTTTACATCTATTTTTCCAGTGGTGCTCATTGACATGTTGGTTGACGGTGCAGTGTGACGAAAAACTATCTTCAAATACATAAACATATATAATTTGATTTTGGTGTTAGTATGCTGTTGTAATAAACGTTAGAAAGCTTAGAAGTTGCAATATCTATGTAATATATGTCTAACCAACTTGTAGTTGGGTTGCGATTAGGTTTATTTTCAGCTGGAACAAAGCGGAGCAAATTTATAATGTTAATACATTAGTGCTGGGCTTTAAAATTCAGTAGGTTGCATTATATAGAAAATATGTGAAAATCAAGATGTCATTTAATTTAAGAAAACCTCTCCAGAAGGAAACAAAGGAAATGGATTGCCTTCTTCCTCATGCCTTGTATTAACTGGGTAAAGTAACCCAAGAATGTCTCCCGGCGCGTCCACCAAATGTCACGACAGACTTCTTATGTCAACTTGCAAATACAAAATAAAACAGTTGTTTATTTTAGTTCTATATTAAGGTTCAACTTCACGTTACAATTTCTAGAAATGTATTTGATGTATTATTTTTAATAACGAAACGCTATTGTTATTGTTATTTCCATTTTATTAGTTTCAAAATACTATACAGTTTGTCAGTTATATGTTTTGTACATTGTCATACAGTTAAATTGATTGACGTTGGTATTACCAACTCTAAAACTAATAACTTGGATCTGAAACACGACTGTACTACTAAATAAAACCTAAAGCTTTCCTGGTGACGAATATGACGTTGAAGTTTCGATCACCAAAGGCAGGAAAGGGAGACCTGTAATACAGCAACTGTCAGATAAGTCTACCGCTACAGTCTACATCCCATTTACCGACAACCTATCCGGCAGAGTCAGCAGAATTCTCGCCAAATAAAACATCACGACCATCCACAAGTCATCTCCGAAGATTAAATATGTTGTAAACGGTGAAAGACAAATTGGACTTCCAAGTTCCGGGAGTGTACCGCATTCCCTGTGAATGTGGGACACCGTATATAGGACAAACAGGAAGAACCATAGCTACCAGAATAAACGAACATGAACGGAGCATTCGTTTAATGCAACTTGAGAACTCTGGACTGGCAGAGTACCATAGAGCCAACTTTCGGGAGACGACCATCTTGGCAAAATGCAACAGTTACTGGGAGTGGAGTGGAGAGTTAAGGAGGCTTTGGCCATTTCCTCCGAGAGGAGCACGCTAAATCGTGATGCTGGATTTCAGTTCAGCTCCTCTTGGAAAATGGAAATCGGTCCACTGTGTCGTATACGGGCTTCCTGGATCCAATCCGGCTGTCACTCTCCGAACCAAGAGCCGCAAGTCTGATCCTGCAGCTTGCGGTATCCCTCCCGTCCCGTCGTCACTGGTGGAGTCGCCGGGTAACCACATTACAATTGTTTTGGGTGGCTTGCCCCTCACAGGGCTGGACAAACAGATTTTGCAAGTTGAGAGAGAAATGTTTATAAACTCAATAAATAATTCACCAATTATTATCACATCTAGATAGTGGACTGTCAGTGTAGCCAACTTTGTTTACATTGACTTTGTAGCCTTTGTAGAAACTACAGAGTGAGCTTGTATATTGTGTATAATTATTAATTATAAAAATCAATTTAGAGAGGGACTTTTCCTAATGAAGGAACCAACTGAATTGTAATATTAAAGCATTTCAGAGAGTTTATATAAATGAACTAGTTTTCTATAGTATTATTTAGCTAAACTGGAATAAATTTCAATATTTCTGAAGTCTCAGTACAGAATGTTTATTAGCAATGTCTGTAGTTTTGTTGAAGGAGGAAGTGTTACTTTACTCTTAATGAAGTTTTATAACTTAGTATCACTATTCTTAGACTGCAGATATGTTACTATAATCTGAGATGTAATATAGATTTAAAGAAGACTGAAATTTTACTAACAGTCAGTTCCTGATATACTCTGCACTCGCCTATCCAACTTCGTGATATCGCACTCACGAGGCGTGATTACAGCGCTCCTGGTGGAATAGCTGCACATCTGTGTTAATGTATTTATGATGTGCAATACGTGGCTTTGTAGTGTAACAAATTGCATTTAAATAAGAAAATTAGGTCAAGGTTTCATTCTCCCACCAATTGAGATGGTAATATCTCACCAAAATAAGTTCTCATATATCTGAGGGGTTAACACCCCCAATGGATGCGAAAGGCCTGTCGACAGAACTCCATGATGGTGCAGTCGGTTACTCGCCCCTAGGTCGCGGGTTCAAAGTCGATCCACGTGAGACTCAGGGAATGCTGATACATGCACCACCTGCCGGACGATGTATAAACCCTAAACCGATTGAAACATTAAATGTTAGAAAAAATAGCCAACTGATGCTAACTGGAACTCAAACCCATGACCTACCTCGTTCTATCCCTACTCTGACACACTTATGAGTCTACACACATGATAGAGAGTTCTTGCCCATATTCTTGACAGTTACCGTAAACGTTAGTGTCACGTGTGCGATGTTATGCGCATGCGCACGTTTACCGCAAACAGATAACCGATAAATTGAATAGGTATAAATAAAAGTGTTAACAGTGAAGCTAATGTCATCTATAAAGTCTAAAATTGAGTCATACCTTTTAAAACTTGTAACTTCGCTCACGTTCTTTTACAAAATTAGGAACGTTTTCGAGACCGTTGCAGTCTCATCCTCAGCTGGTTAGCGACTCATCACAGTCTGGATCTCTTGTAATTGGCTCTCTCTCTCTCTTGGAAAATTCTTTACATAAATTCAGTAGACCACTCACTGATGGTATATCAAAATTTAGAATATGTGGAATGTTTTTTATAATAAAAATGTTTTCTCATGTTGTAAAGTTCAAGTTTTGTTGACAATGGTTTTAGTAGTTTGATCTCCTCTCTGATGTGATGGTTGTCATTCCAGAAATTAAAAACAACTGCCGATTTTTCTCTTTGTTTATTGTTCCTACAGTGTTCTGTTAATCTAGATTTTAAATTTCTCTTTGTCAAACCAATATAAAATTTGTCACAATCTTCACAATCTATCCTAGATGTGCCTGATTTTTATTCTGGTGATATTGTGTTACTTTAAGGAATCATTTAACAATTTCTTGAGAGAGAATCTGTTTTGTGGTGTTAGTTTGTTGTCATAATATTTAAATATTCATTCAAACTTCGCAATGCCAAAACATGCTTTCAGTCCAAACTGAACCAATAAACAAATGATCAATCGGGACTACAAGCAAAGGAAATTAAAACAGATCACTGCTCTTCGAAACATGAATAAAAATTGGAAATACAAAAAATTCACTTTCCACCCTTGGGCATTTCCGAAGTTTGAACGAATATTTAAATATTATGACATCAAAGTAACACCATAAAACAGATTCTCTCTCAAGAAATTGTTAATTAATTCCTTAAAATAATACAATATCACCAGAATAAAAATCAGGCATATATAGGTAACATAGACTGTGATAAATTTTATATTGGTTTGACAAAGAGAAATTTAAAATCTAGATTAACAGAACACTGTAGGAACATAAAATATAAACAAACAGAGAAATCGGCAGTTGCTTTTCAGTTCTGGAATGACAACCACCACATCGGGGAGGAGATCAAACTACTAAAACCATTGTCAACAAAACTTGAACTTTACAACATGGGAAAACATTTTTATTATCGAAAACGTTCCTTTTTTGACGTGACTGAAGTTACAAGTTTTAAAAGGTATGACTCAATTTTAGTCTTTATACAGATAACCAATAACCGGACACGTTATAGTTCACCATTTAACGTGAGGCTTCACGGTCAGCATTTACCTTACAAAATGACCCTTACCATTAATGATGATCTAATATTGATGCGGGAGCTAAGTTCAACTAACCCATATGAAGATCCAGCTCTATGGAAAGAAATAGTTGCAAATATGGCAGCTGCAACTGGAAAAAGTTTTCCTTCCGTACAATAAAGTAGTACATGGATCAACCCAAATATTTCTTATAGGTGCTACCTTTAATGATACAGCATGTACATAATATTGCAATTTATTTGTGTCAAGCCATGTTGCGTTATCCAGATGTTAATGAGTGATCTTTATTTCTATATGTTATATTGGCTATTGCTGATAAATATGAAATGATACGCCAAAAGCTTCTTCCAAATCAGACATCCTGTTGGGATATGCTAAGGCTAGGCGGTGAAGATATATGCACAAACATTTAAATGTACTGCCAGTACAACATAACCTAATGTATAACCATAGGAACGTTGTAAATTGTTTATTCAAACTCACCTCGTTCTTCGGGGATATTTCTTTATCTGTTAAAATTATGAATTATCATAACTTCCAATAACTCATGATCAATGCCACCGAACGCTGCGATATCCAGTAATTCCTCCATTTTCTGTTCTCATCCAAGGACTCGCTACAATATATATCGTATTTAAGTCGTATGGCAACAGCGGATACCGTATCATAAAACACGCTGTGGCAAAAACTCTCTATTGTATAAGAGAACGCACCCGTACATTAACAACTTACATTTGAGTGACGTCACACAATGAGGTTATGTAACACAGAAAGTTTCAATTAGAATTGTGTATTTGTTTTAGACATTCAAAGTTTTGGTTCTGAATTAAATACGTGATATTTTGGTGTTCTTGAGTTTATGATATGAATATATATAATAAACAATAATGTAATTATAAAATTTCAAAAATTGCTATGCAGGTTTCTTAAGTAATCATCCGCGAACTTTTGTTGAACATTACTTAAGCTTGTTGTCACGTACAGCAGTTTGATAATGGAAACACAAATAATACAGAACGAGAAACTTTTAATAAATACATTTACGCTACTGAGCTCAATGTATAATATTCTCAACATTACTAAATAAAATATACAAACAGTAAAAAGTAAATAATTTAATTTTTGCATTTCTGGAAATGTCTATGTAACTTCAGAGGCGCATTCTCATAAATAACTGAAGTTTAACATATCATCGCGACTGGACGTTGAAGATCTGGATGTCACATCTTCGGTCCCAAGCCAGATCAGAACTAAGCCCTCTAATGGCAGTGGAGCGTTTTGTAACGAAGGATAAAATACGGCAGAAGATGAGGCTGGAGTTATATACAGGGTGAACATAAAGTTTTGATCCATTTTCGAGAAAACTTAATATTAGAGTCAAACAAATAGAGGTATTGTAAACTATATGGCATCGTAACCCATATTCCATGAACGTTTTTCGTTACTCGCATTCGATATGATGACCTTGCACTTCCCAGAGATGCACTGCTGCCTCAAACACTCTTTATCAGCGTTGCAGGAGTGATGTTGCGCATTGCCTACCTGATACGCTCCTTAAGAATGGCAATATGATTTTAACTTTATAGACTTGTGATTTCACGTATCTCCGTGCTAAAAGGTCAAGAGGTGTCTGATCTGGGCAACGTGGCGTCCATATGTTGTGTGAAGACCTGCCAATCCATCGATGTGGGAATGTGGTATCGAGGTATTCCCAAACAATCAGTGCGAAATGAGGAGGGGCTCCATCCTGTTGTAAAACTAGTTTCCAAAAGGCCATCCTGCTGTAATTGAAGGAACAGCTGTAGCATATCAAGGAATGAAATGACTGTCACTATTTGTTCTCCAAACAAGAATTGCCCTTATACCTGAGATTTGTCAGTCTCAAACACACATTAACCTTTGGGGTGTTTCGATCCCACTCCATGATCGCCCACACTCCGCAGTTGTGTCTGTTGACCATGACACATGTGTGGAAGGTGCCATCATCGCTAAACAACAAATTGGCTTCTTCAACTGCCCTCAACAGATCGTAAGACATTGCCTAGCGACAAGCGTAGTCTTCCTGTTCCAGTGCAAGTCAAATTTGGAGATGGAATGACGTTTATTATAAAGTGAAATGCAGAAACTTCCACACTATGGATTGTGGTACACCGAACTCTCGACTTAACCTCCTGGTTGATGCTTTCGGACTTCTGGTCACAGAATCGCTCACTTGCTGCACAGTTTCAGTGATCACCCGGGGTATACCCGAAAGTTTTACGTCTTGCACACGGACTGCTCTTTGACATTTCTGCATCAGTAGTCTGATAGTAGCCCTTGTATGACCGTGTTTATGGAATTTTCGTTCAAAATCCGTTTGAACCTCCTGATTAGAAAATCCCTTCAAGCATGCAGAAACAACAATGATTCTTCAGTTGACAGTATCTTTTAGATCTCTTGTAAAAGAAATTCAAAATGAACCGTTTTCTCAAAAATGGATCGAGACTTTACGTTCATCCTGTATAAGCCATCTGATGGCTATTTTATGTGCCTAGAAGCATCCTGGAGCGTTTGTAACGCCCTCCAGAATCGATGTCGTACTCACCTAGACCGCGGAGAGGTTTTGAAAGAAGGAACGTAAAAGAGTATGGATGTAGTGTGTTATTGTGGGAATACGTAGGTCTCGTCGGATAACTAGATTGGGGATTGTACCATTTCAAGGCGGTGTAGGTTGATACCGTATGTGATGGCTGGTCGAACAGTTTTGTAGGCAGAGACATCACCGATCGTCGGTTACAGAGAGGATACAGCATACCCATGGAAGAAGTTTAATTTTCCAAAAGAGCCGTTCGTCAACTCAAGTCCCACCAGGAGCGTTACTGTCGCATCAAGTGTCATATTTTCTATAAACTAAGCTTCTTGATTGTTGTAGACTTGATCACGAAATTGGATAGGTTCACTTTACACGAAGTAAACACAATCTTCTACGAGTATAAAATCAACTTCTCAATAGTTATTTCAAAAATTTAATATTTATTATAGCCATTTACCTTATAGAATTTAGTAGCTAATGAAACACAAACAGAATGTAGCGTTTATTTTTGTGATAAAAGAAATAAAAGGAAAGGAAGTTATGTTGTTTTGATGAAGCAGAGTTAACTGGACCAGAGCTTTGCCATGTGACGAAGGGAATGGTCCAGATGTGCTATAAGGATCTCATTGTCAGGAGTAATGTGAACACAAAAACCACAAACAGATCTTTGTGAGCGGCAACTCCAGAACTCCAGGATATCAGGTCACTTGTATCAGAATGTGACCCGAGTTTTGCTCACTACGGCAGAGATCTGCAGTAATGAATTATAAGTAACGTAAAATGAAATAAAATATCTTTGTATTCCGACAAGATTGTGTTTACATCGTTAGGACCACTGTTATATTGTAACTTATTTACTTATTGTCGACACTTGGCAATTGACTGTGTCAGTTTCGTAGCCGGGATTTGAAGCATGGATCTTCGAATACTTTTCTTTCTTTCTTTTTTTAAAAAGTGCTCCAACGTAAGTCATACCGAATAGTGAATGAAATGATGCTCAAATGAGCCCAGGGTCCATAGCGCTTAAGGGTAACTGATATGTTTGAGAATAAACATAAATCTGGAAAAGAGATTATCCAGATAACTCATCCTGGAGTTGGGGACGCGCACTCTTCTGAACACTGAGTTACCATGGAAACTAACAAAAACCTGTACGTAATATTGCTCGGTAAACCAGAACATGCCAAACGCATGTGAGATGACATCTTCCAATGGACCAATATTGAGTTTCCAACGACAGTCGGGACCTACTAATGTTATCAGTATGTGGTATTTTACATGACATTCTCTTGTAAGTTGGATGTGATGACGTTGCCATGGTAACTCAGTGGGAGATCCGTGCTTCAAACAATGCACTGACCAGCAATTGTTTACTAAGGATAACTTTAGTAACATTGTCGAGTATTAGAATACCTAAACGTTGTACATGCCTTTTAGCCTTCCAGAATGCTCCACTTATTTCAAGTTTTTGTATCACTTTAGAACAAGATGTTATGTGTTTAGTAAAGCAATGAATCTTATATCTAATTTATTTTTATAAGTGTAAAACTTCAAGTGTAACAATGAAGAGTTTGTATAAAAGAGGCATAAGAAGGACCAACATTTGACAAGACCAACACTATTGTTACGTAACATTTTTCAGTAGCGAACAGCACCCTCCTAAAAACCAGAAGCAAGGACACAAGGTTTATCTCTTATTAAGTTGTTCATTGGTCAACATGTATCACGTGGGGAACATATTTCTTGCGTACTTCGATACTCGGTATTGTGGAACAACATAGCAAACCGTGAAGCGTATTGAGCGTCAATGACAGAGTTCTGCATTCGTTTGTTATCTGTTAGAAGAGGGAAATATTAGTACCCCAGCGTACAGTAAGCCGGACCGTAGTGGAGGGGGAACGCGGATGTAAGTCGTCCCCCACTATTTTTCGGAAGGGGGACGCAGACTTCTTACTAATGTTATTTATATTTATAATATTTATTTATAATATATAATATTATTTATTTATAATATTATTTATACTTTTATTTATAATATTATTATATTTATTACTTCTTCCTTGTTTCTCCTTGTCAATGCACAACTGCCAATGCTGTGGTTGCAACTCAACAGAGTGTACAGCAGAGCCGCCGAGATGAGCCTCTACCTGACAGGCGACGTCGTCATTCGGGTTTTGGTTCACACATAATCCAATGTACCTAGACTTCTTAACAGAAGACCGAGCGGAATGATTCAGGAGGTTTCGTCTGTGGCCCACATTCGGGTGGCCCGGGTTTAATTCCCGTGGCGGACCTATCTGACCCAAAACAAAATAAAATTTTCTCCACGCGCTACAGATACTTCACATGAAAAAATCTGTCTGTGCTTCCTAACTGTCGAAGAGTTACGATTGTTTCCGGAAACCTACGAAGTAAGGAATTCAAGGTTATCAATGCGTAAATACAGTATTGAATGATGTCACGGAACGGGTCACTCGAATCTCAGCAGATGTCAAGTTGTCCTCAGTACCGCGGATGTATGGGAATACAGTATGAAAATGTCTGCAGAGCAAATAACATATTCTTTAGCATGAATTTTTTTCTGCTGAAATTCTTGGGGAAGCGGCGTCACTTGTCTTACAAATTAATTACAAACCTGAACGTCACTGCGTGAATTTTCTAGTACTTTATTGTAATATTTTGTAAGTTTCGTGTAATAAATGTTGGTCCTTCACGTAAAAACTATAATATTTGTAAGGAAGAAGTGACGATTCTATAGTGAACTATTTATCCATGTGCATAACACATTTCAGTCCTATTGGTATTTTAAACAAGCTGTTAACATTGTTGATAATATGGAAATAAATTCTGTAACTTTGTTGAGTATTTGTTCATTTCCTTCTTTCACAATCCTTTTGCAAGAATGTACCAAAGAACAAAAGACGGTGTTGATACAAGGTTCAACTGGAGAACAAAGATTTGGAGATTGTGGTATACAGTTGTTGTGACCGACATCACCAACAGATGTTAACAAATGTAACGTAACATTTGTCACTGCGCTAACACTACTGTTAAATTTCTTGCATTTCACCAACATGTTTTCTAAAAATGTTTACAAACACGTGTTAACGACAACAAACATGTAAATACGAGGGCTGATCAATAAATACAGATCATGATTTTTATGGTCATAGGTTTTCAATCTTATTATATTTTGTTAACTTAATGTGAAACAAACACGCCGTAGTAGTTTCATTGTTGGTACTCCTGGTTCCCGCCTGTGAGAACCAGGCAAGTTCAGACATTTTCAGTATCACCTATCGCTGCAATGGAGGTAACACGCGAGGAACAATATACGGCTTTGAAATTCTGCTTTCGTCTCAACAAATCTTCAGTTGAGGCCTATACAATGTTACAGGAGGCCTATGGAGAGTCTGTTCTTCCCTACAGCACAGCTCGAAGGTAGTTTAAAATGTTTAAAGAGGGGAGACAATCAATTTCAAAGGAAGGTGGAACCGGTGCTCCAGTTACTGCTCTTACGGAAGAAAACATCAACACTGCTGCTGCCATTGTGAGAGAGGATCGACGAATTACCTAAGATCACTTTCTGAAATACTGAAAATTTCATTGTGTGCCACCCACACAATTGTGTTGGTGACAGAAACATTACCCACGAGACGTGTTTGTGTGCGATGGATTCCAAGACTGTTGATTCCCGAACAAAAGGACATTCGCATGCAGGTCTGCATGCAGTTAAAGTTGATGTTAGAGGAAGATCCGGAGTTTCTTTCAAACGAAATCACTGCTCATAAAACTTGGCTACATCATTTTGATCCTGAGAGCAAACAGCAAAGCTCAGAGTGGAAATCTCCTTCACCAACCTCCAAAAAGGCAAAAGTGGTTGCGTCTGCTGGAAAAGTTACGATCATCTCATTCTTTGATATTCATGGAATGGTTTATGAGCATGTTGTACCTGTACACACGTCAGTAACTGGACAATACTACAGGGATGTCCTGAAAACATTCCAAGTCCATATCAGACGCAGAAGACCACATTTCCGCGAAGCAGGCTGGATGCTGCACCACGATAATGCGCGGCCGTATAGTGCAAACTTTGTTGCTGAATATCTTGCAAAAATTAACGTGAAGTACATCTCTCACTCTCCCTATAGTGTAGATTTAGCCCCATGTGACTGTTTTCTATTCCATAACTTGAAGAAACGCCTTCGTGGGAGACATTATCCATCATCAGAAGAATTGGTGAAGGCTGCAGAGGCGATTTTGAAGGATCTCTCAAAAATGGTTTCCAGCAAGTCTTTGAAGACTGACAGAAACTTTGGGACAAGTGGATCACATTCAGGGGAGACTATTTTGAGAATGACCATCAAAATTATGAGGATGAGTAGAGGTATGTTGTCAAAAAAAATTGTGATCTTTCTTTATTGAACAGCCCTCGCGAATACCAGGAGCAAGACTGTCGGAGTAATACTACTTCGTGATAGTTCACTAGTGTTGTGAGTTTGTTATATGTTATATATATATATATTTCATTTTTTCAGTAAAATAAAGTTCCGGTTTTTCATTTTCAAAATCTGGCCGCAGTACTTCTTTTGTATCTTGTGAACATTTCACTTTATCACTCTGCCAAAACAAAAGACTCTCAGTTGGTTTTATATCTGTTACATAAACCTAGATTGTAGAGTACGACGTTGGCAACAAGACTAGGGCACCCTGGGGAACACAACATCAAAAGGGATGATCCCAAGGGAGCCTTTGTTGTTTCCTGTTGGCAGCGCGGTTCATCTCAAGCTTGTGGTTCAAACAAAAGCAATACACCTACAAACTTGAACAAAACCTCTAAACACATGTCAGTTTAAATAAAAAAACACCCATGTTTAATGTACAGTGGTTTAAAATTGACTAAAAGGTAGAAAATAATTTCTCCTTTGACCAAACACATTGTCTCAAAAATAAAAACTAATCTGTAAATACCTGTAACATTTAAAACATAAGAGACGTGTGGCATGCGAAACAGCTAATATGTGTACCACGTACAAGTATTTGAATACTAAACATTAAAATGACAAATGTAGAGGTCAATAAAGCTTCTATATGACTAGGAGTAACTACTGTATACCCCTAGTGCGCTTTTAAAAATATAGTACTTAAATAATAAAAATAAAAACAGCAATCCGCCCATATGTTTGTAATTCACTTGCAAGTTATAGTTTCCAGTCATAGCAAAGTTAGCTTAAAGCTCATTGCAAATTACCAAGCGGGAGGGCCCAGGCGGGTCCGCATTCAGGAGGCCCGGATTCGATTCCCGTAGCAGACCTACCTGACCCATGGTTATTTTCGGAGGTTTTCCGGGGTCGCTAGGCGAATGCTGTGTAGGTTAATTACATCCCTCGAATTTCCTGTCCCTTCATTTCATCTCCATTATCAAGTCATATCATGTCATATCTGGTGATCTCCTTCAGGGTAGAATTGTCGGCGGGTGTCTCGGCGGTGCATGGCAGGATGATATGCTCTGAGGAAAACTACTTCCTCCTCCGGTAGGTCGGTTACCGGTCTCCGCTCTTCTGCTGGGACCATTTCGTTACCGTCAGCCAGGGACATTTGGGGCTCGACTGCTGGGTTCGTTGTCGTCCAGCTGTAGGGGAGCAAGTACGTTGTCTTGACTTGTCGTGGAAAGTCTATCCAAGTAAACTGTAGGGACCCTGCCCTCTGTACTGTCGTGGCAGCTTGAATCAGTCGCCGCCCGTCTCCTTCGCCTCAACCTTCCTCCCGGGGGTGCGCCAACATGGGGGCTTAGGAACAATTGGCCACTCTGGGGGCCTACGTACCGAATCCCCTCCGTAATGAAATCTCAATACCAATCGCATTGCAAATTTGTGTCACACAAACAGTTTGCTATTTACTTTATTACTTCCAATCCATACTTCGATTCGCTAATATGGACAATATTTACTTCGTCTCTGTTAAATACATTCTGCGTTTTTATCAATACAATATTCCACATTACAAAATGTCCCTCATATCAATTTATAATTTTCTACAAAACTCCATATATTACTTCTAACAGACCTTCATACCTTCCTATGACATAGCCTACTGCTATTCAAATTCATAAAATAGAACAATTTCAAAACAAACAACTCATTACTGTACTGTGTGACTCAAGAAGTCGTCGGGCCAAATTCCCTAGGCAACCAATAGGTTTTAAAGATTAATTAATCATTCCAATGTAATACCCAGCATTTCACTTCATCTTTCAACCTGGTTTGTTTCAACAAAGACGTCACCTAACAACCAAAACATTTGACTGTTACTTATAGTCTACTGTATTTGCTTGTAACTACAATAAGCTAATGTTTATCATAAAGTAGATAGAGCAATAAGAGTTTGTACAAGAGTAGAGAAAGTCATGTATACATCACATAACGACCAAAACATTTGACTATCACTTAAAGTCTACTGTATTCCCTTGTAACTACAATAAGATAATGTTTATCTTGAAGTAGATAGAGCAATAAGTGTTTGTATAAGAGTAGAGAAAGTCATGTATACATCACATAACGACCAAAACATTTGACTATCACTTAAAGTCTACTGTATTCCCTTGTAACTACAATAAGATAATGTTTATCTTGAAGTAGATAGAGCAATAAGTGTTTGTATAAGAGTAGAGAAAGTCATGTATACATCACATAACGACCAAAACATTTGACTATCACTTAAAGTCTACTGTATTCCCTTGTAACTACAATAAGATAATGTTTATCTTGAAGTAGATAGAGCAATAAGTGTTTGTACAAGAGTAGAGAAAGTCATGTATACATCACATAACGACCAAAACATTTGACTATCACTTATAGTCTACTGTATTCCCTTGTAACTACAGTAAGATAATGTTTATCTTGAAGTAGATAGAGCAATAAGTGTTTGTACAAGAGTAGAGAAAGTCATGTATACATCACATAACGACCAAAACATTTGACTATCACTTAAAGTCTACTGTATTCCCTTGTAACTACAATAAGCTAATGTTTATCTTGAAGTAGATAGAGCAATAAGTGTTTGTACAAGAGTAGAGAAAGTCATGTATGCATCACATAACGACCAAAACATTTGACTATCACTTAAAGTCACCTGTATTACCTTATAACTACAATAAGATAATGTTTATCTTGAAGTAGATAGAGCAATAAGTGTTTGTACAAGAGTAGAGAAAGTCATGTATACATCACATAACGACCAAAACATTTGACTATCACTTAAAGTCTACTGTATTCCCTTGTAACTACAATAAGCTAATGTTTATCTTGAAGTAGATAGAGCAATAAGTGTTTGTACAAGAGTAGAGAAAGTCATGTATACATCACATAACAACCAAAACATTTGACTATCACTTAAAATCTACTGTATTCCCTTGTAACTACTGTAAGATAATGTTTATCATGAATTAGATAGAGCAATAAGTGTTTGTACAAGAGTAGAGAAAGTCATATATACATCACATAACAACCAAAACATTTGACTATCACTTAAAATCTACTGTATTCCCTTGTAACTAAATAAGATAATGTTTTGCATTAGCTTTACTAGCCTTATGTGGGGTATCCCCTGGAGGAAGGATGTAGCGAGAAATGAGGGGGTGGCTGACTGAAGAAGGCACGTCAGTGCAGAGGTAAGGGTGTTACTATTTTCTAGTTGGAATCTAACCTGGCAGGACAGCATAACCGGCATCCTACCTGCCGTGGTCCAGAAACGGCGGATTAGGTGAGCCTGGGGATCGGAAAGCGTTCTACTGAAGGAGGAAATGTTTACCAGGAGCTAATTAGCGGCATACCAGGAGCAGAGATAATATGTAATGATAATGGAGATGAAATGAAGGGACAGGAAATTCTGGAGATGTAATTAACCTACCCAGTGTTCTCTTGGGAATCGAACCCGGAAGTCCCGAATGCGGGTCACAGACAAAACCGCCGAGCCATCCCGCTCGGCAGATAATGTTTATCTTAAAGTAGATAGAGCAGTAAGTGTAACATGTGAGATATTTTTGGGCAGTTTGGCAAGTAGTTGAGAAGGGAAACTCAGCAAATAGCAGCTAAAGTTCAGAACAGTTGAATCGATATTTCTCGAGACATTCGTGTGTACCCAGCTGTTATGCAAACAGAAGCAAAGTTTTACTTTCTGTACCACGTGCCTAAGTTACAAGGAGTACTGACTCCCTCAACAGAAACATCACATGACTGCCTTTCACTATTCTTATACAAGAATGGATCAAACATAAATGTGTGGTGAAAAGATTTGAAGAAAATAAATGTTAACGATAGCACATACCAGATACTTCAGATATTTACTCAATAAATTAAATTAGGAGACGTATATGTTGTTTAAACGAACCCTTTATACCAAATGCCTTTTATTCGTACAGTGAAACAATCCCAAGATACAGATACTCCAAAAAGTATTCGTCTAATCATAGCCCATAGAATATAACAAACACAATCAGAAAAATATAGATAAGAAACGAACAATAACTATTTACCTACATCGGTAGATATGTAGGTTTAAAAATAAAACACAACTTGGGTTCATATATTGCTTAATTAGTGAACAGCTCTACGTTATTTAAAATCATGTGCCATTTGACGTCGTGTGTAAACAAGATCCCAGGTATGGCGCATCGCTGACACATACCTCTTTCCTTTTCTTATGCTGTTGTTTCATCCACTATCGTTGACAGTTTCATTTGTTTTCAAAGCTGTTGACTGCTATTTAAGTAATATGGGTCGAAAACGTCGTGAAACTACAAAAGTAGAGAGAGAAATTTGCATCAGATTATTTCAATAAGGAATATCTATTCGAGAAACTGGAGAAACCATTGGAAGACCTAGCAGTACAGCGGAGGCTATATACAGGTTTGATCAGAGCAAAATCAATCAAGAAGCGGCCGTCCTGCAGTTCTAACCGAGATGGAGAAACGACAGTTACTTACAAAAGTCAAGAAAAATCCTCAACTAAGTGCTCCAACACTCGCTATTGCAGTTCAAACACGCACAGGAAGGTTCTTAACCCCAGAAGTTCTACTCCAATTAGTCCCAGACCTGTAGGTCAAAGACCCTGGTCTCCTTCAACAACGGTGTTACCGAGCTGTCCGAAACGGGCGCCCGGCGCCTCTGTGGGGCTTTCCATAGGGCAAGACCTAGAGACTAACAAGGCCCCCCCCCCCATCTGGTCCTGTGGACTCAAGACGGTATGGAAGTGGATACGCCACTTACTTGCCCCAACTCCAAAATGGGAAGGCTACCGATATGACCTCGGTGGGGCCGCCTGGTGATCTAGCTATGCTGGCTAGTATGCGGGAATATCAATGGCTTCCCTCAACCCCGTACGGAGACGCACCCAATCTCCCACGGGTATCGGGAAACACTGTCCCCTCGAGTCCAACCCAATCCGAACAACTCTCAATCAGGGAGGGGCTCGAATTTTCGGCCCGAGGTTCCTATAGTAACGTCAGAGATACCACGAGTGCTAGGGTTCCGCAGCGCCCGCACCATGGCAGCTGAAGGGGACGGATCTACTCCCCTAAGGGAACACAGGAAGGCCCGCCTCAGCACAAACTATAAGTGGAGGCTGAACAGCTCGTAGAAAACCATACATCAGTAAAATCAACAGAGAGAAGCGGATTACTTTTGCAAAATAACTTAAATACGATGTGTTTGATTTCTGGAAGAAGGTTGTATTTAATGACGAGAGTCAATTTGAGCTCTTTAAGTCAAAAGGGAGAGTAATAGTGTGGAGAAAAATATAACAGCTTCAGTTAAACATGGAGACGGTTAAGTACTTGTCTGGGGCCGCATGAGTGCAAATAGTGCGGGGGATTTGTGATTTATAGATGGAATTATGAACCATAAGATTTATATAAACATCCTAAAAACTCATATGTCCTGAAGTTTGAGTAATATGAGTGATTCTGAGGATTATATTTTCACACAAGATAATGATCCAAAACACACAGCTCCAGATGCAAGTCTATAGTTGCTGCATATTACTCCACGACTGATGTCGACTCCACCGCAATCTCCAGACATGAATCCAATAGAGAACATGTGGAGTATACAGGACAAAACTATTAGGAAACATCAGATATCTAATATAAAGTATCTAAAGAACGCTATGCTAGAGGAATGACGTAAAACTACAGTGGAAACAACACAATCTTTGGTGAAATCCTGCAAAGGAGGTGTTTTTTGTTGTAATTTTACGTCCTCCAACGTTAAGTCATATCGAATGATGAATGGAATTATGCTCAAATGAAGCCGGGGCTCCTGGCGCTTACAGTTACCCAACATTTGTCTTTTAGGATAAGGGAAAACCCGGAAAAAACCCTTATCCAAGTAACTCACCCTGACCGAGATTCGAACCCGAGACGTCTAGAACGTGAGGCAGACACGCTACCACCATGCTACCGAGGCGGGTAAAGGAGTTTGCAAGAGATTATAAAGAGGAATGGAGGACCTAAGTAGTAACCGTAACATTTTACACCATTTTCAGTATGCAGACGAATACTCAATTTGTATTCTATATTGCATATCTTTACTTCTGAAAGTTTAACTATGTTTATATGAATAGATACTATGTTTCTTTATTGTATTCTCTTTTTCTATAATCAATAAATAAGACAGTATCCTTGCTGTAATTTATTATGATAATTTTCCACCAATCATACATACTTAAACATAAACTCATGCATTAGAGGAATACCTTTTGGAGTACTTTTCTTAAATAAGAAGTCATTCATGTTCTTATCTCTTAGCCATACAAAGAGAATGCAACTTCAAGAACACTTCATGCCACTGTCCATTTCTTATAAGTACATCTAAAACTATAAGTTATCTTGATATAGAAAGCTGATAACACGTACCTTAATGAGGTAGTTAAATAAGAGCAATAAATTCCGGGCTTCCCTCAATAAACTGCTCTTCGGTTGTTTCAGCAGAAATAATGACAGAAGAGGATCTGCCGCACAGATGCGTCGTCAAGGCAACGAAGATATATTGCCCCATTTGGAGGTTACTGCGAGCAATAAAAGTGCCGCCTAGAGAAAACTGCTCGAGCATTAGCAAAACTGAAAAAACAGCCCCGTAGTATTAAACATCTAGCCCCTTTCCGTTGTCGATCGAAGCTAGGACCTCACGTGATTCTGCTTGTGAGGTTAACTAGCCAAGTATGTCATTTTGTTTGAACACGTGGTGACAGCTCGTAATGTGTGAGATTAAACCACAATCTAATAACAGGCAACCAGGCACGTCGAGTTATACAACGGGGTGAGATGATTGACGACATATGCTGCCTCGTACACCCTGCCCCTTATACATGGACTGGGGGCTCCCGTCCGGAGTACAAGAGACCAGCGCCGACACAAACTGACCAGGCACGTAGAGTTATACAACGGGGTGAGATGATTGACGACGTACGTACACCCTGCCCCTTATACATCGCCTGGGGGCTCCCGTCCGGAGTACAAGAGACCAACGCCGACACAAACTGACAGGACACGTCGAGTTATAGAACGAGGCGAGATGAGTGACGACATACGTACACCCTGCCCCTTATACATCGACTGGGGGCTCCCGTCCGGAGTACAAGAGGCCAACGCCGACACAAACTGAACAGACACGTCGAGCTATAGAACGGGACGAGATGAGTGACGAAATATGTACACCCTGCCCCTTATACATCGCCTGGGGGCTCCCGTCCGGAGCACAAGAGACCAACGCCGACACAAACTGACCAGACACGTCAAGCTATAGAACGGGACGAGATGAGTGACGACATATGTACACCCTGCCCCTTATACATCGACTGGGGGCTCCCGTCCGGAGAACAAGAGACCAACGCCGACACAAACTGACCAGACACGTCGAGTTATACAACGGGACGAGATGAGTGACGACATATGTACACCCTGCCCCTTATACATTGACTGGGGGCTCCCGTCCGGAGTACGAGAGACCAACGCCGACACAAACTGACCAGGCACGTCGAGTTATAGAACGAGGCGAGATGAGTGACGACATATGTACACACTGCCCCTTATACATCGACTGGGGGCTCCCGTCCGGAGTACAAGAGACCAACGCCGACAAAAACTGACCAGGCACGTCGAGTTATAGAACGAGGCGAAATGAGTGACGACATACGTACACCCTGCGCCATATATATCGACTGGGGGCTCCCGATCCGGAGTCCAAGAGACCAACGCTGACACAAACTGACCAGACATATCGAGTTATAGAACGAGGAGAGATGAGTGACGACATACGTAATCCTGCCCCTTATACATTGACTGGGGGCTCCCGATCCGGAGTACAAGAGACCAACGCCGACACAAACTGACCAGACACGTCGAGTTATAGAACGAGGCGAGATGAGTGACGACATACGTACACCCTGCCCCTTATACATCGACTGGGGGCTCCCGATCCGGAGTACAAGAGACCAACGCCGACACAAACTGACCAGGCACTTCGAGTTATAGAACGAGGCGAGATGAGTGACGACATACGTACACCCTGCCCCTTATACATCGACTGGGGGCTCCCGATCCGGAGTACAAGAGACCAACGCCGACACAAACTGACCAGGCACGTCGAGTTATAGAACGAGGCGAGATGAGTGACGACATACGTACACCCTGCCCCTTATACATCGACTGGGGGCTCCCGTCCGGAGTGCAAGAGACCAACGCCGACACAAACTGACCAGACACGTCGAGTTATACAACGGGACGAGATGAGTGACGACATATGTACACCCTGCCCCTTATATATCGACTGGGGGCTCCCGTCCGGAGTACAAGAGACCAACGCCGACAAAAACTGACCAGACACGTAGAGTTATACAACGGGACGAGATGAGTGACGACATATGCACACCCTGCCCCTTATACATCGACTGGGGCTCCCGTCCGGAGTACAAGAGACCAACGCCGACACAAACTGACCAGACACGTCGAGTTATAGAACGGGGCGAGGTGAGTGACGACATACGTACACCCTGCCCCTTATACATCGACTGGGGGCTCCCGATCCGGAGTCCAAGAGACCAACGCCGACACAAACTGACCAGACATATCGAGTTATAGAACGAGGAGAGATGAGTGACGACATACGTACTCCCTTCCCCTTATACATCGACTGGGGGCTCCAGATCAAGAGAACAAGAGACCAACGCCGACACAAACTGACCAGACACGTCGAGTTATAGAACGAGGCGAGATGAGTGACGACATACGTACACCCTGCCCCTTATACATCGACTGGGGGCTCCCGATCCGGAGTACAAGAGACCAACGCCGACACAAACTGACCAGGCACTTCGAGTTATAGAACGAGGCGAGATGAGTGACGACATACGTACACCCTGCCCCTTATACATGGACTGAGGGCTCCCGTCCGGAGTACAAGAGACCAACGCCGACACAAACTGACAGGACACATCGAGTTATACAACGGGACGAGAAGAGTGACGACATACGTACACCCTGCCCCTTATACATGGACTGGGGGCTCCCGTCCGGAGTACAAGAGACCAACGCCGACACAAACTGACCAGACACGTCGAGTTACAGAACGAGGCGAGATGAGTGACGACATACGTACACCCTGCACCTTATACATCGACTGGGGGCTCCCGTCCGGATTACAAGAGACCAACGCCGACACAAACTGACCAGCCACGTCGAGTTATAGAACGGCGCGAGATGAGTGACGACATACGTACACCCTGCACCTTATACATCGACTGGGGGCTCCCGTCCGGAGTACAAGAGACCAACGCCGACACAAACTGACCAGACACGACGAGTTATAGAACGGGCCGAGATGAGTGACAACATACGTACACCCTGCACCTTATACATCGACTGGGGGCTCCCGATCCGGAGAACAAGAGATCGACGCCGACACAAACTGACCACAGACGTCGAGTTATAGAAAGGGCCGAGATGAGAGACGTCATACGTACACCCTGCCCCTTATACATCGACTGGGGGCTCCCGTCCGGAGTACAAGAGACCAACGCCGACACAAACTGACCAGGCACGTCGTGTTATAGAACGAGGCGAGATGAGTGACGACATATGTACACCCTGCCCCTTATACATCGACTGGGGGCTCCCGTCCGGAGTACAAGAGACCAACGCCGACACAAACTGACCAGGCACGTCGAGTTATAGAACGAGGCGAGATGAGTGACGACATACGTACACCCTGCCCCTTATACATCGACTGGGGGCTCCCGATCCGGAGTACAAGAGACCAACGCCGACACAAACTGACCAGACATATCGAGTTATAGAACGAGGAGAGATGAGTGACGACATACGTACACCCTGCCCCTTATATATCGACTGGGGGCTCCCGATCCGGATTACAAGAGACCAACGCCGACACAAACTGACCAGGCGCGTCGAGTTATAGAACGAGGCGAGATGAGTGACGACATACGTACACCCTGCCCCTTATGCATCCACTGGGGGCACCCGATCCGGAGTACAAGAGACCAACGCCGACACAAACTGACCAGGCACGTCGAGTTATAGAACGAGGCGAGATGAGTGACGACATACGCACACCCTGCCCCTTATACACCGACTGGGGGCTCCCGTCCGGAGTGCAAGAGACCAACGCCGACACAAACTGACGAGACACGTCGAGTTATAGAACGAGGCGAGATGAGTGAAGACATACGTACACCCTGCCCCTTATACATCGACTGGGGGCTCCCGTCCGGAGTGCAAGAGACCAACGCCGACACAAACTGACCAGACACGTCGAGTTATACATCGGGACGAGATAAGTGACGACATATGTACACCCTGCCCCTTATACATCGATTGGGGTCTCCCGTCCGGAGTACAAGAGACCAACGCCAACAAAAACTGACCAGACACGTCGAGTTATACAACCGGACGAGATGAGTGACGGCATATGTACACCCTGCCCCTTATACATCGACTGGGGGCTCCCGTCCGGAGTACAAGAGACCAACGCCGACAAAAACTGACCAGACACGTCGAGTTATACAACGGGACGAGATGAGTGGCGACATACGTACACCCTGCGCCTTATACATCGACTGGGGGCTCCCGATCCGGAGTACAAGAGACCAACGCCGACACAAACTGACCAGGCACGTCGAGTTATAGAACGGTGTGAGATGAGTGACGACATACGTACACCCTGTCCCTTATACATCGACTGGGGGCTCCCGATCCGGAGTACAAGAGACCAACGCCGACACAAACTGACCAGGCACGTCGAGCTATAGAACGGGGCGAGATGAGTGACGTCATATGTACACCCTGCCCCTTATACATCGACTGGGGGCTCCCGTCCGGAGTACAAGAGACCAACGCCGACACAAACTGACCAGGCACGTCGAGTTATAGAACGGTGTGAGATGAGTGACGACATACGTACACCCTGTCCCTTATACATCGACTGGGGGCTCCCGATCCGGAGTACAAGAGACCAACGCCGACACAAACTGACCAGGCACGTCGAGCTATAGAACGGGGCGAGATGAGTGACGTCATATGTACACCCTGCCCCTTATACATCGACTGGGGGCTCCCGTCCGGAGTACAAGAGACCAACGCCGACACAAACTGACCAGACATGTCGAGTTATAGAAAGGGGCGCGATGAGTGACGACATACGTACACCCTGCCCCTTATACATCGACTGCGGGCTCCCGTCCGGAGTACAACAGACCAACGCCGACACAAACTGACCAGCCACGTCGAGATATAGAACGGGCCGAGATGAGTGACGACATACGTACACCCTGCCCCTTATACATCGACTGGGGGCTCCCGATCTGGAGTACAAGAGTCCAACACCGACACAAACTGACAGGACCCGTCGAGTTATAGAACGGGCCGAGATGAGTGACGACATACGTACACCCTGCCCCTTATACATCGACTGGGGGCTCCCGATCCGGAGAACAAGAGACCAACGCCGACACAAACTGACCAGACACGTCGAGTTATAGAACGAGGCGAGATGAGTGACGACATACGTACACCCTGCCCCTTATACATCGACTGGGGGCTCCCAATCCGGAGTACAAGAGACCAACGCCGACACAAACTGACCAGACACTTCGAGTTATAGAACGGGGCGAGATGAGTGACGACATACGTACACCCTGCACCTTATACATCGACTGGGGCTCCCGTCCGGAGTACAAGAGACCAACGCCGACACAAACTGACCAGACACGACTAGTTATAGAACGGGCCGAGATGAGTGACGACATACGTACACCCTGCACCTTATACATCGACTGGGGTCTCCCGATCCGGAGAACAAGAGACCAACGCCGACACAAACTGACCAGACACGACGAATTATAGAACGGGCCGAGATGAGTGACGACATATGTACACCCTGCACCTTATACATCGACTGGGGGCTCCCGATCCGGAGAACAAGAGACCAACGCCGACACAAACTGACCAGACACGACGAGTTATAGAACGGGCCGAGATGAGTGACGACATACGTACACCCTGCACCTTATACATTGACTGGGGGCTCCCGATCCGGAGAACAAGAGACCAAGGCCGACACAAACTGACCAGACACGACGAGTTATAGAACGGGCCGAGATGAGTGACGACATACGTACACCCTGCACCTTATACATCGACTGGGGGCTCCCGATCCGGAGAACAAGAGACCAACGCCGACACAAACTGACCAGACACGACGAGTTATAGAACGGGCCGAGATGAGTGACGACATATGTACACCCTGCCCCTTATACATCGACTGGGGGCTCCCGATCCGGAGTACAAGGGACCAACGCCGACACAAACTGACCAGACATATCGAGTTATAGAACGAGGAGAGATGAGTGACGACATACGTACTCCCTGCCCCTTATACATCGAGTGGGGCTCCCGATCCGGAGTACAAGAGACCAACGCCGACACAAACTGACCAGACACGTCGAGTTATAGAACGTGGCGAGATGAGTGACGACATACGTACACCCTGCCCCTTATACATCGACTGGGGGCTCCCGATCCGGAGTACAAGAGACGAACGCCGACACAAACTGACCAGGCACGTCGAGTTATAGAACGAGGCGAGATGAGTGACGACATACGTACACCCTGCCCCTTATACATCGACTGGGGGCTCCCGATCCGGAGTACAAGAGACCAACGCCGACACAAACTGACCAGGCACGTCGAGTTATAGAACGAGGCGAGATGAGTGACGACATACGTACACCCTGCCCCTTATACATCGACTGGGGGCTCCCGTCCGGAGTGCAAGAGACCAACGCCGACACAAACTGACCAGACACGTCGAGTTATAGAACGAGGCGTGATGAGTGACGACATACGTACACCCTGCCCCTTATACATCGACTGGGGGCTCCCGTCCGGAGTACAAGAGACCAACGCCGACAAAAACTGACCAGACACGTCGAGTTATACAACGGGACGAGATGAGTGACGACATATTTACACCCTGCCCCTTATACATCGACTGGGGCTCCCGTCCGGAGTACAAGAGACCAACGCCGACACAAACTGACCAGACACGTCGAGTTATAGGACGGGGCGAGATGAGTGACGACATATGTACACCCTGCCCCTTATACATCGACTGGGGGCTCCCGTCCGGAGTACAAGAGACCAACGCCGACAAAAACTGACCAGACACGTCGAGTTATACAACGGGACGAGATGAGTGACGACACATGTACACCCTGCCCCTTATACATCGACTGGGGGCTCCCGTCCGGAGTACAAGAGACCAACGCCGAAACAAACTGACCAGACACGTCGAGTTATAGAACGGGGCGAGATGAGTGACGACATATGTACACCCTGCCCCTTATACATCGACTGGGGGCATCCGTCCGGAGTACAAGAGTCCAACGCCGACAAAAACTGACCAGACACGTCGAGTTATACAACGGGACGAGATGAGTGACGACATATTTACACCCTGCCCCTTATACATCGACTGGGGCTCCCGTCCGGAGTACAAGAGACCAACGCCGACACAAACTGACCAGACACGTCGAGTTATAGGACGGGGCGAGATGAGTGACGACATATGTACACCCTGCCCCTTATACATCGACTGGGGGCTCCCGTCCGGAGTACAAGAGACCAACGCCGACAAAAACTGACCAGACACGTCGAGTTATACAACGGGACGAGATGAGTGACGACACATGTACACCCTGCCCCTTATACATCGACTGGGGGCTCCCGTCCGGAGTACAAGAGACCAACGCCGAAACAAACTGACCAGACACGTCGAGTTATAGAACGGGGCGAGATGAGTGACGACATATGTACACCCTGCCCCTTATACATCGACTGGGGGCATCCGTCCGGAGTACAAGAGTCCAACGCCGACAAAAACTGACCAGACACGTCGAGTTATACAACGGGACGAGATGAGTGACGACATATGTACACCCTGCCACTTATACATCGACTGGGGGCTACCTTCCGGAGTACAAGAGACCAATGCCGACAAAAACTGGCCAGACACGTCGAGTTATACAACTGGACGAGATGACTGACGATATATGTACACCCTGCCCCTTATACATCGACTGGGGCTCCCGTCCGGAGTACAAGAGACCAACGCCGACAACAACTGACCAGACACGTCTAGTTATACAACGGGACGAGATGAGTGACGACATATGCTGCCTCGTACACCCTGCCCCTTATACATCGACTGGAGGCTCCCGTCCGGAGTACAAGAGAACAATGCCGACACAAACTGACCAGACACGTCTAGTTATTGACGGTGTGAGATGAATGACGACATATGTACACCCTGCCCCTTATACACCGACTGGGGGCTCCCATCCGGAGTACAAGAGACCAACGCCGACACAAACTGACCAGACATGTCGAGTTATAGAAAGGGGCGAGATGAGTGACGACATACGTACACCCTGCCCCTTATAGATCGACTGCGGGCTCCCGTCTGGAGTACAAGAGACCAACGCCGACACAAACTGACAGGACACGTCGAGTTATAGAACGGGCCGAGATGAGTGACGACATACCTACACCCTGCCCCTTATACATCGACTGGGGGCTCCCGATCCGGAGAACAAGAGACCAACGCCGACACAAACTGACCAGACACTTCGAGTTACAGAACGGGGCGAGATGAGTGACGACATACGGACACCCTGCACCTTATACATCGACTGGGGGCTCCCGTCCGGAGTACAAGAGACCAACGCCGACACAAACTGACCAGACACGTCGAGTTCGAGAACGGGGCGAGATGAGTGACGACATACGTACACCCTGCCCCTTATACATCGCCTGGGGGCTCCCGTCCGGAGTACAAGAGACCAACGCCGACACAAACTGACCAGACACGTCGAGTTACAGAACGTGGCGAGATGAGTGACGACATACGTACACCCTGCACCTTATACATCGACTGGGGTCTCCCGTCCGGAGTACAAGAGACCAACGCCGACACAAACTGACCAGACACGACGAGTTATAGAACGGGCCGAGATGAGTGACGACATACGTACACCCTGCACCTTATACATCGACTGTGGGCTCCCGTCCGGAGTGCAAGAGACCAACGCCGACACAAACTGACCAGACACGTCGAGTTATAGAACGGGACGAGATGAGTGACGACATATGTACACCCTGCCCCTTATACATCGACAGGGGGCTCCCGTCCGGAGTACAAGAGACCAACGCCGATAAAAACTGACCAGGCATGTCGAGTTATAGAACGAGGCGAGATGAGTGACGACATACGTACTCCCTGCCCCCTATACATCGACTGGGGCTCCCGATCCGGAGTACAAGAGACCAACGCCGACACAAACTGACCAGACATATCGAGTTATAGAAAGAGGAGAGATGAGTGACGACATACGTACACCCTGCCCCTTATACATCGACTGGGGGCTCCCGATCCGGAGTACAAGAGACCAACGCCGACACAAACTGACCAGGCACGTCGAGTTATAGAATGAGGCGAGATGAGTGACGACATACGTACAGCCTGCCCCTTATACATCGACTGGGGGCTCCCTTCCGGAGTGCAAGAGACCAACGCCGACACAAACTGACCAGACACGTCGAGTTATAGAACGAGGCGAGATGAGTGACGACATACGTACACCCTGCCCCTTATACATCGACTGGGGGCTCCCGTCCGGAGTGCAAGAGACCAACGCCGACACAAACTGACCAGACACGTCGAGTTATACAACGGGACGAGATGAGTGACGACATATGTACACCCTGCCCCTTGTACATCGACTGGGGGCTCCCGTCCGGAGAACAAGAGACCAACGCCGACAAAAACTGACCAGACACGTCGAGTTATACAACGGGACGAGATGAGTGACGACATATTTACACCCTGCCCCTTATACATCGACTGGGGTCTCCCGTCCGGAGTACAAGAGACCAACGCCGACAAAAACTGACCAGACACGTCGAGTTATACAACGGGACGAGATGAGTGACGACATACGTACACCCTGCCCCTTATACATCGACTGGGGGCTCCCGTCTGGAGTACAAGAGAACAACGCCGACAAAAACTGACCAGACACGTCGAGTTATACAACGGGACGAGATGAGTGACGACATATTTACACCCTGCCCCTTATACATGGACTGGGGGCTCCCGTCCGGAGTACAAGAGACCAACGCCGACACAAACTGACCAGACACGTCGAGTTATAGAACGGGGCGAGATGAGTGACGACATATGTACACCCTGCCCCTTATACATCGACTGGGGTCTCCCGTCCGGAGTACAAGAGACCAACGCCGACAAAAACTGACCAGACACGTCGAGTTATACAACGGGACGAGATGAATGACGACATATGTACACCCTGCCCCTTATACATCAACTGGGGGCTCCCGTCCGGAGAACAAGATACCAACGCCGAAACAAACTGACCAGACAAGTCGTGTTATAGAACGGGGCGAGATGAGTGACGACATACGTACACCCTGCCCCTTATACATCGACTGGGGGCTCCCGATCCGGAGTACAAGAGGCCAACGCCGACACAAACTGACCAGACACGTCGAGTTATAGAACGGGGTGAGATGAGTGACGACATACATGCACCCTGCTCCTTATACATCGACTGGGGGCTCCCGATCAGGAGAACAAGAGGCCAACGCCGACACAAACTGACCAGACACGTCGAGTTATAGAACGAGGTGAGATGAGTGACGACATATGGTACCTCGTACACCCTGCCCCTTATACATCGACTGGGGGCTCCCGATCCGGAGAACAAGAGGCCAACGCCGACACAAACTGACCAGACACGTCGAGTTATAGAACGGAGCGAGATGAGTGACGACATACGTACACCCTGCCCCTTATACATCGACTGGGGCTCCCGATCCTGAGAACAAGATACCAACGCCGACACAAACTGACCAGGCACGTCGAGTTATAGAACGGGGTGAGATGAGTGACGACATATGGTACCTCGTACACCCTGCCCTTTATACATCGAATGGGGGCTCCCGATCCGGAGAACAAGAGGCCAACGCCGACACAAACGGACCAGACACGTCGAGTTATAGAACGGGGCGAGATGAGTGACGACATACGTACACCCTGCCCCTTGTACATCGCCTGGGGGCTCCCGATCCGGAGAACAAGAGACCAACGCCGACACAAACTGACCAGACACGTCGAGTTATAGAACGGGACGAGATGAGTGACGACATACGTACACCCTGCCCCTTATACATCGACTGGGGGCTCCCTTCCGGAGTACAAGAGACCAACGCCGACACAAACTGACCAGACATATCGAGTTATAGAACGAGGCGAGATGAGTGACGACATACAGAGACTTCCATAAATAATCGGACAAATCTCAGTACTAAGTTTTCAAAATGAGAATCAACATTTGATGAGGTATTTTATTGAAATTAATGATTATCTACAGTTACATGGTCGCTCTTGTAAGAAAATAAATGTTATTGACATAAAAATTATATAATGCGTGCTTCTTTAAGAATTAAAAAGAGATAAGGCATTTGTTGGCCCTCTAAAGTAACGGACAGCAACTTGATTGTCATAAAGAATATGTCGTAATGCTTTATGACTCTCCCTCTTCTTTTCACTACTTCTCACAACCTATGCGGCATACTGTGAACCAGGTGTTTCAGGTAAGCTGCATGAACTTTGCTCCATTCCTCTTGCAACTTTTCCTTCAAGTGCTGCTTGGATGTGCACCGTCTTCCCCAGTTTATCCCATACTGCTTCTATGGGAGTAAGACCCGGGGACTGAGATGGTGTAGCAGTACATGAGGACAGTTGTAAAGTAACCATAGCTACACAATGTGAGACGTATGCTTCGGATCATTATCCTGATAAAATGAGAAGCTCTTCAAAATACCAATTAGTTCTGTACTTTGTTTTAAATTTTTCTGTAATAGTCTAAGATAGACTTCCTTGTACATGGGTGTGTCTATGAACACCAACTTTCTCAGTCCCCTAGAATAAATACAGCCACATACCATTACACTTCCTCCGCCGTTTGACTGCGCTCTTCCAGCTCCGTGTTTGGTTTTCTCCACACAACCACCCTGCAAGGTTGTATTTGTTTTCGTCACAAAAATTAACTTGGTCCCCCCAATCGGTTTTCTTGTTAACAAAGTCCATGGCAAATTGTACTTTCTTTAATTCTTTCTGGAAATGTATGGCTTTTTGTGGCTACGAGACCATTAAAATAATGTTCTCGCATGACCCTTCTGACCGTTTTAGGCTTAACTGTCAGTACCCGTTCCTCCTGAATCTCGGCACAAATCGCCGGAGCACTTTATGCGGATTCCGTTTTACCTTTCGCATAATATGAGACTCCTACATATCGGTAAAAACTTTTGGTCACCCTGGCTTTGCTCGAGATTCAATTCTGTCTTCATACTTATATCGGTGAATTATGTCACTAACTGTACTTTTGCTAAGATTAACAATCTCCGCTAATTCCCGTTATGTTTTAGAGTTTTCATTGTGATAGATCATTAACTGTCTCTGTTCAAAGATACTCTGCTTACCTCTGAGCCCCCTACTATGTTCTTGCCTTCTCGTTCACAGTTGACGTACTTGTTCTGAGATGTTGTTTTGTCTACTGACAGAGTCGTTTGTATTGTATTTCATTTGTGCTGTCCGATTCTTTTTGTGTCGTATATTCATGATGTATACAAGTTAAATGGGGAAGCTCTTAGTTTAGCCACATTTTCAATATCTAAAATGGATATTCATAGCAAATGATTTTTGCTTATCACAAAGAGTACCTTGAAATTGATACACATAATCTATCCTGCTTTATAGAGAACTCCATAGTGAAATGCAAAGTCTTTTCCAATTATTTATGGGAGTCAGTGTATGGTGTCTTATACACCCTGACCCTTATACATCGATTGTGGGCTCCCGATCCGGAGTACTAAGATTATCGAGACCAACGCCGACACTTACAACCGATCAAATGATGCGAAATGGGCGGACGGCGGTGTAGGTATCGACCTGGGGAGGGTAGGCCGCGTTATTGGTTTGAATTTTCAACTGTTTAATGAGAGCAGGCAGTGTGAACCTCCCTCTCGCGTGGCTTAACTAATATTGATGTTGATTCAACATTTATTTACGGTATTAAACTGATAACCACAAATTTATGAAGTGAGAATACAGCACGCTTCATTAAAGATGCAAAACACGGATTTTAATACTTGATATTACTGTTAACAGAATAACGGAAAAAATAACGTTATGTACGAACTGCAAACAGTAAATAAAGCGATGTCGGTGTTGCGACACTCATATGACTTTCTCTACTCTTGCAAAAACTGTTCTTACAAATACTAATTCCTCTATCTACTTTAAAATTACTTTCTCTTTATCTCCAACAGATAAAAAATAAATATCAACTTCCTATTTGAATCACTTGGTGCAGAAACCCCTCATGTCCATATTTTTGAGAAATTCATATTTGTCGATATAAGGGCAATGGCGGCTCGTGGAGTAGAACTGTGGGTGTTCACAAGACCTACAATTAAAATGCACACTAGCACTATCCGCTACTACTACTACTACTACTACTACTACTACTACTACTACTACTACTACTACTACTACCACTACTACTACCACTACTACTACCACTACCACTACCACTACCACTACCACTACCACTACCACTACCACTACCACTACCACTACCACTACCACTACCACTACCACTACCACTACCACTACCACTACCACTACCACTACCACTACCACTACCACTACCACTACCACTACCACTACCACTACCACTACTACTACTACCACTACTACTACTACTACTACTACTACTACTACTAATGAGTGTTAGCGCAAACGCCCTACAAAACTGTATACAATCTGTCACCCTAGAAAGAATGTATCTATTCCTATCACATTGCTTATTGTGACGCATTACTCAGTCTGTAAGCTGAACACGACCAAACATGGCGAACTAAATACGTACACTGTTACGTCAGCGTGAATTCCTGTGCTTCTTTATCTTTTCTCTAAGATGTACCAAGTCGGCATATGCTACTTTTGTCCAATTACTCACTTCAGAGGTAGTCCTGCGCCGTGGCATAGCGGGCTAAGGCAGCATGTCTTGGTCCCTGTCACGGAAAGCGGCCCGGCTTCGATCCCGCAAATGGGGTGCGGATAATCCGTCGCGGGTATAGGACCAGTGTCCACTCAGCATCGTGAGTAAAGTGAGGAGCTTACGATGGGTAAGCGGCCTTGGTCCCGAAAACCGACATTCCGGCTGGGGGATGCCGAGATGCTGCCCACATCTCCTCCCCACGTCAGTTGGATGATCGCCCACTTCTGTCGTGTGCCGGACGACCACCAAGCGCCAAAACAACCGCCGGGGGAAGCAGAACCTGAACTGCAGTTCGCAGTTACTTCACCTGCAGAAGTAAAACCACCGCAGCCGCTAAACGCAACTGATCAGCGGCTTTCCTACGCCGCTGCAGCCCAACAGACACCAACAAGATCTCTGCACTCCTCACCATCGCCAGGCACTTCCACAGGAGCCTAAACCATGCTCATCAGCGGGGTACTCCATGATCAGGTTTGTTCTCTCCGCCGCAAAACAGAGGTAGCCCTCTGCCTGGAGATCCAACCAGATAACTTAGAGAGTAGGCACCACCACACTAGTGCGCCTGCATCTGGCCGACAGCGCGGAGAAGGATGCTGCTTTGAGGACGGGACTGCCCTTATTAGGGCGCTATCTCAGAGTCGAAGCAAGCCAGTTAGAGCGACAGGTCCCCTGTCGGCGATGCTGCAACTATGGCCACTCTGCCTCCACCTGCACTTCACCTAGATGCCACTACTGTGGGACACAGTGCCTCACCGCCGAAGGCAGGAAGCATGATCTACGGCAACGACGCAGATGCTGCGCCAGCTGCAATGGTCTACGCCATTTTGCAGGTCAGGCCTCACCAAGACGGCCCGGGTTCCATTCCAGGCGACCGCAAAGTGAGATTTGTGGTAGACAACACGGTGCTGGGGCGGGTTTTCTCCGCGATCTCTGGTTTCCCCCACCATCTCATTCCACCGGTGCTCCATCTTCATCTCATGTATCATCAGTGTCATCGCCTGTGGTGCCGGATGTAGTAAAAGCAGGCGATAAACACTACACATTTAATTTCATTTACAGGTCAGGCGCAGTGCCCTCGCTACCCCAGAACGAAGCTTCAAGTACAACGCAGCACACCAGCGACCAGGGAGGAAGATGTTCCACGCTTACCCTCTACCGTAGCAGCACCTGCCTCCTTTCCCAAAGAATGCCTGAAGGAAGCCCTGCAGGATATTCGGAGGGAGATACAGACCATTGGAACCCGTCTTGCCTCACTTGAGAACGCCATGGCATCCCCACAGTTCTCCAGAGAGGACATCCATGACCTCCAAACCGAGGTGCTCAACATTGCTCCACGTCTGGGCCAACTAGAAGAAACAATTACCACAAGCATCGCAGGACGCCACTCAGAACAGACCAAGCAACTCACGAAGTTAACAGCAATCACCCAGCGCTCTGCCAAAACAATAACTGACCTCCAGACCCGACTAGACTTTCTCCAACAACAGCTTCAACAACTCAACAGCAGTGACCAGTCATTCTCTGTAAAGCGCAAGCTTTCACGCTTGCAGGAGAGCAATTCACACACAGGCGTCAAACTCGACCAGCTTCTAGACCTCAAACAACAGCTTCAAATACTCAACAGCACTAACCAGTCATCCTCTGTGAAGCGCAAGCTTTCACGCTTGGAGGAGAGCCATTCACACCCAGGCGCCAAACTCGACCAGCTTCTAGACCTCAACCAACAGCTTCAACAACTCAACAGCAGTAACCAGTCATTCTCTGTAAAGCGCAAGCTTTCACGCTTAGAGGAGAGCAATTCACACACAGGCGTCAACTCGACCAGCTTCTAGACCTCAAACAACAGCTTCAAATACTCAACAGCAGTAACCAGTCATCATCTGTAAAGCGCAAGCTTTCACGCTTGGAGAAGGGCCATTCACACACAGGCGCCAAACTCGACCAGCTTCTAGACCTCAACCAACAGCTTCAACAACTCAACAGCAGTGACCAGTCATCCTCTGTGAAGCGCAAGCTTTCACGCTTAGAGGAGAGCCATTCACACACAGGCGTCAAACTCGACCAGGTTCTAGACCTCAACCAACAGCTTCAACAACTCAACAGCAGTGACCAGTCATCCTCTGTGAAGCGCAAGCTTTCACGCTTGGGGGAGAGCCATTCACACACAGGCGCCAAACTCGACCAGCTTCTAGACCTCAACCAACAGCTTCAACAACTCAACAGCAGTGACCAGTCATCCTCTGTGAAGCGCAAGCTTTCACTCTTGGAGGAGGGCCATTCACACACAGGCGTCAAACTCGACCAGGTTCTAGACCTCAACCAACAGCTTCAACAACTCAACAGCAGTGACCAGTCATCCTCTGTGAAGCGCAAGCTTTCACGCTTGGAGGAGAGCCATTCACACCCAGGCGCCAAACTCGACCAGCTTCTAGACCTCAACCAACAGCTTCAACAACTCAACAGCAGTGACCAGTCATCCTCTGTGAAGCGCAAGCTTTCACGCTTGGAGGAGAGCCATTCACACACAGGCGTCAAACTCGACCAGGTTCTAGACCTCAACCAACAGCTTCAACAACTCAACAGCAGTGACCAGTCATCCTCTGTGAAGCGCAAGCTTTCACGCTTGGAGGAGAGCCATTCACACCCAGGCGCCAAACTCGACCAGCTTCTAGACCTCAACCAACAGCTTCAACAACTCAACAGCAGTGACCAGTCATCCTCTGTGAAGCGCAAGCTTTCACGCTTGGAGGAGAGCCATTCACACACAGGCGTCAAACTCGACCAGGTTCTAGACCTCAAACAACAGCTTCAAATACTCAACAGCAGTGACCAGTCATCCTCTGTGAAGCGCAAGCTTTCACGCTTAGAGGAGAGCCATTCACACACAGGCGTCAAACTCGACCAGGTTCTAGACCTCAAACAACAGCTTCAAATACTCAACAGCAGTGACCAGTCATCCTCTGTGAAGCGCAAGCTTTCACGCTTGGAGGAGAGCCATTCACACACAGGCGCCAAACTCGACCAGCTTCTAGACCTCAAACAACAGCTTCAACAACTCAACAGCAGTGACCAGTCATCCTCTGTGAAGCGCAAACTTTCACGCTTGGAGGAGAGCCATTCACACACAGGCGTCAAACTCGACCAGCTTCAAGACCTCAACCAACAGCTTCAACAACTCATCAGCAGTGACCAGTCATCCTCTGTGAAGCGCAAACTTTCACGCTTGGGGGAGAGCCATTCACACCCAGGCGTCAAACTCGACCAGCTTCTAGACCTCAACCAACAGCTTCAACAACTCAACAGCAGTGACCAGTCATCCTCTGTGAAGCGCAAACTTTCACGCTTGGAGGAGAGCCATTCACACCCAGGCGCCAAACTCGACCAGCTTCTAGACCTCAACCAACAGCTTCAACAACTCAACAGCAGTGACCAGTCATCCTCTGTGAAGCGCAAACTTTCACGCTTGGAGGAGAGCCATTCACACCCAGGCGCCAAACTCGACCAGCTTCTATACCTCAACCAACAGCTTCAACAACTCAACAGCAGTAACCAGTCATCTTCTGTAAAGGGCAAGCTTTCACGCTCGGAGGAGAGCCATTCACACACAGGCGTCAAACACGACCAGCTTCTATACCTCAAACAACAGCTTCAACAACTCATCAGCAGTGACCAGTCATCTTCTGTAAAGGGCAAGCTTTCACGCTTGGAGGAGAGCCATTCACACCCAGGCGCCAAACTCGACCAGCTTCTAGACCTCAACCAACAGCTTCAACAACTCAACTGCAGTGACCAGTCATCCTCTGTGAAGCGCAAGCTTTCACGCTTGGAGGAGAGCCATTCACACACAGGCGTCAAACTCGACCAGCTTCTAGACCTCAACCAACAGCTTCAACAACTCAACAGCAGTGACCAGTCATCTTCTGTAAAGGGCAAGCTTTCACGCTTGGAGGAGAGCCATTCACACACAGGCGTCAAACACGACCAGCTTCTATACCACAAACAACAGCTTCAACAACTCATCAGCAGTGACCAGTCATCCTCTGTGAAGCGCAAGCTTTCACGCTTGGAGGAGAGCCATTCACACACAGGCGCCAAACTCGACCAGCTTCTAGACCTCAACCAACCGCTTCAACAACTCAACAGCAGTGACCAGTCATCCTCTGTGAAGCGCAAGCTTTCACGCTTGGAGGAGAGCCATTCACACACGGGCGCCAAACTCGACCAGCTACTAGACCTCAACCAACCGCTTCAACAACTCAACAGCAGTGACCAGTCATCCTCTGTAAAGCGCAAGCTTTCACGCTTGGGGGAGAGCCATTCACACCCAGGCGCCAAACTCGACCAGCTTCTAGACCTCAACCAACAGCTTCAACAACTCAACAGCAGTGACCAGTCATCCTCTGTGAAGCGCAAGCTTTCACGCTTGGGGGAGAGCAATTCACACACAGGCGCCAAACTCGACCAGCTTCTAGACCTCAACCAACAGCTTCAACAACTCAACAGCAGTGACCAGTCATCCTCTGTGAAGCGCAAGCTTTCACGCTTGGGGGAGAGCCATTCACACACAGGCGCCAAACTCGACCAGCTTCTAGACCTCAACCAACAGCTTCAACAACTCAACAGCAGTGACCAGTCATCCTCTGTGAAGCGCAAGCTTTCACGCTTGGGGGAGAGCAATTCACACACAGGCGCCAAACTCGACCAGCTTCTAGACCTCAACCAACCGCTTCAACAACTCAACAGCAGTGACCAGTCATCCTCTGTAAAGCGCAAGCTTTCACGCTTGGGGGAGAGCAATTCACACACAGGCGCCAAACTCGACCAGCTTCTAGACCTCAACCAACAGCTTCAACAACTCAACAGCAGTGACCAGTCATCCTCTGTAAAGCGCAAGCTTTCACGCTTGGGCGAGAGCAATTCACACACAGGCGCCAAACTCGACCAGCTTCTAGACCTCAACCAACAGCTTCAACAACTCAACAGCAGTGACCAGTCATCCTCTGTAAAGCGCAAGCTTTCACGCTTGGGGGAGAGCAATTCACACACAGGCGCCAAACTCGACCAGCTTCTAGACCTCAACCAACCGCTTCAACAGCTCAACAGCAGTGACCAGTCATCCTCTGTAAAGCGCAAGCTTTCACGCTTGGAGGAGAGCCATTCACACCCAGGCGCCAAACTCGACCAGCTTCTAGACCTCAACCAACCGCTTCAACAACTCAACAGCAGTGACCAGTCATCCTCTGTAAAGCGCAAGCTTTCACGCTTGGGGGAGAGCAATTCACACACAGGCGCCAAACTCGACCAGCTTCTAGACCTCAACCAACCGCTTCAACAACTCAACAGCAGTGACCAGTCATCCTCTGTGAAGCGCAAGCTTTCACGCTTGGGGGAGAGCAATTCACACCCAGGCGCCAAACTCGACCAGCTTCTAGACCTCAACCAACAGCTTCAACAACTCAACAGCAGTGACCAGTCATCCTCTGTGAAGCGCAAGCTTTCACGCTTGGAGGAGAGCCATTCACACACAGGCGCCAAACTCGACCAGCTTCTAGACCTCAACAAACAGCTTCAACAACTCAACAGCACTGACCAGTCATCCTCTGTGAAGCGCAAGCTTTCACGCTTGGGGGAGAGCAATTCACACCCAGGCGCCAAACTCGACCAGCTTCTAGACCTCAACCAACAGCTTCAACAACTCAACAGCAGTGACCAGTCATCCTCTGTGAAGCGCAAGCTTTCACGCTTGGGGGAGAGCCATTCACACACAGGCGCCAAACTCGACCAGCTTCTAGACCTCAACCAACAGCTTCAACAACTCAACAGCAGTGACCAGTCATCCTCTGTGAAGCGCAAGCTTTCACGCTTGGAGGGGAGCCATTCACACACAGGCGAGAAACACGACCGGCTTCTAGACCTCAACCAACCGCTTCAACAACTCAACAGCAGTGACCAGTCATCATCTGTAAAGCGCAAGCTTTCAAGCTTGGAGGAGGGCAATTCACACCCAGGCGCCAAACTCGACCAGCTTCTAGACCTCAACCAACAGCTTCAACAACTCAACAGCAGTGACCAGTCATCCTCTGTGAAGCGCAAGCTTTCACGCTGGGGGGAGAGCAATTCACACACAGGCGCCAAACTCGACCAGCTTCTAGACCTCAACCAACCGCTTCAACAACTCAACAGCAGTGACCAGTCATCCTCTGTAAAGCGCAAGCTTTCACGCTTGGGGGAGAGCAATTCACACACAGGCGCCAAACTCGACCAGCTTCTAGACCTCAACCAACAGCTTCAACAACTCAACAGCAGTGACCAGTCATCCTCTGTAAAGCGCAAGCTTTCACGCTTGGGGGAGAGCAATTCACACACAGGCGCCAAACTCGACCAGCTTCTAGACCTCAACCAACAGCTTCAACAACTCAACAGCAGTGACCAGTCATCCTCTGTAAAGCGCAAGCTTTCACGCTTGGGGGAGAGCAATTCACACACAGGCGCCAAACTCGACCAGCTTCTAGACCTCAACCAACCGCTTCAACAGCTCAACAGCAGTGACCAGTCATCCTCTGTAAAGCGCAAGCTTTCACGCTTGGAGGAGAGCCATTCACACCCAGGCGCCAAACTCGACCAGCTTCTAGACCTCAACCAACCGCTTCAACAACTCAACAGCAGTGACCAGTCATCCTCTGTAAAGCGCAAGCTTTCACGCTTGGGGGAGAGCAATTCACACACAGGCGTCAACTCGACCAGCTTCTAGACCTCAACCAACAGCTTCAACAACTCAACAGCAGTGACCAGTCATCCTCTGTGAAGCGCAAGCTTTCACGCTTGGAGGAGAGCCATTCACACACAGGCGCCAAACTCGACCAGCTTCTAGACCTCAACCAACAGCTTCAACAACTCAACAGCAGTGACCAGTCATCCTCTGTGAAGCGCAAGCTTTCACGCTTGGGGGAGAGCCATTCACACACAGGCGCCAAACTCGACCAGCTTCTAGACCTCAACCAACAGCTTCAACAACTCAACAGCAGTGACCAGTCATCCTCTGTGAAGCGCAAGCTTTCACGCTTGGGGGAGAGCAATTCACACCCAGGCGCCAAACTCGACCAGCTTCTAGACCTCAACCAACAGCTTCAACAACTCAACAGCAGTGACCAGTCATCCTCTGTGAAGCGCAAACTTTCACGCTTGGGGGAGAGCAATTCACACCCAGGCGCCAAACTCGACCAGCTTCTAGACCTCAACCAACAGCTTCAACAACTCAACAGCAGTGACCAGTCATCCTCTGTGAAGCGCAAGCTTTCACGCTTGGGGGAGAGCCATTCACACACAGGCGCCAAACTCGACCAGCTTCTAGACCTCAACCAACAGCTTCAACAACTCAACAGCAGTGACCAGTCATCCTCTGTGAAGCGCAAGCTTTCACGCTTGGAGGGGAGCCATTCACACACAGGCGAGAAACACGACCGGCTTCTAGACCTCAACCAACCGCTTCAACAACTCAACAGCAGTGACCAGTCATCATCTGTAAAGCGCAAGCTTTCAAGCTTGGAGGAGGGCAATTCACACACAGGCGCCAAACTCGACCAGCTTCTAGACCTCAACCAACAGCTTCAACAACTCAACAGCAGTGACCAGTCATCCTCTGTGAAGCGCAAGCTTTGACGCTTTCAGGAGAGCCATTCACACACAGGCGCCAAACTCGACCAGCTTCTACACCTCAAACAACAGCTTCAAATACTCAACAGCACTGACCAGTCATCCTCTGTGAAGCGCAAGCTTTCACGCTTAGAGGAGAGCCATTCACACACAGGCGTCAAACTCGACCAGGTTCTAGACCTCAACCAACAGCTTCAACAACTCAACAGCAGTGACCAGTCATCCTCTGTGAAGCGCAAGCTTTCACGCTTAGAGGAGAGCCATTCACACACAGGCGTCAAACTCGACCAGGTTCTAGACCTCAACCAACAGCTTCAACAACTCAACAGCAGTGACCAGTCATCCTCTGTAAAGCGCAAGCTTTCACGCTTGGAGGAGAGCAATTCACACACAGGCGTCAAACTCGACCAGCTTCTAGACCTCAACCAACAGCTTCAACAGCTCAACAGCAGTGACCAGTCATCCTCTGTGAAGCGCAAGCTTTCACGCTTGGAGGAGAGCCATTCACACACAGGCGTCAAACTCGACCAGCTTCTAGACCTCAAACAACAGCTTCAAATACTCAACAGCAGTGACCAGTCATCCTCTGTGAAGCGCAAGCTTTCACGCTTGGAGGAGAGCCATTCACACACAGGCGTCAAACTCGACCAGCTTCTAGACCTCAAACAACAGCTTCAAATACTCAACAGCAGTGACCAGTCATCCTCTGTGAAGCGCAAGCTTTCACGCTTGGAGGAGAGCAATTCACACACAGGCGTCAAACTCGACCAGCTTCTAGACCTCAACCAACAGCTTCAACAGCTCAACAGCAGTGACCAGTCATCCTCTGTGAAGCGCAAGCTTTCACGCTTGGAGGAGAGCCATTCACACACAGGCGTCAAACTCGACCAGCTTCTAGACCTCAAACAACAGCTTCAAATACTCAACAGCAGTGACCAGTCATCCTCTGTGAAGCGCAAGCTTTCACGCTTGGAGGAGAGCCATTCACACACAGGCGCCAAACTCGACCAGCTTCTACACCTCAAACAACAGCTTCAAATACTCAACAGCAGTGACCAGTCATCCTCTGTGAAGCGCAAGCTTTCACGCTTGGAGGAGAGCCATTCACACACAGGCGTCAAACTCGACCAGCTTCTAGACCTCAAACAACAGCTTCAAATACTCAACAGCACTGACCAGTCATCCTCTGTGAAGCGCAAGCTTTCACGCTTGGAGGAGAGCCATTCACACACAGGCGCCAAACTCGACCAGCTTCTAGACCTCAACCAACAGCTTCAACAACTCAACAGCAGTGACCAGTCATCCTCTGTGAAGCGCAAGCTTTGACGCTTGGAGGAGAGCCATTCACACACAGGCGTCAAACACGACCAGCTTCTAGACCTCAACCAACAGCTTCAACAACTCAACAGCAGTGACCAGTCATCCTCTGTGAAGCGCAAGCTTTGACGCTTGGAGGAGAGCCATTCACACACAGGCGTCAAACTCGACCAGCTTCTAGACCTCAACCAACAGCTTCAACAACTCAACAGCAGTGACCAGTCATCCTCTGTGAAGCGCAAGCTTTCACGCTTGGAGGAGAGCCATTCACACACAGGCGCCAAACTCGACCAGCTTCTAGACCTCAACCAACAGCTTCAACAACTCAACAGCAGTGACCAGTCATCCTCTGTGAAGCGCAAGCTTTGACGCTTGGAGGAGAGCCATTCACACACAGGCGTCAAACTCGACCAGCTTCTAGACCTCAAACAACAGCTTCAAATACTCAACAGCACTGACCAGTCATCCTCTGTGAAGCGCAAGCTTTCACGCTTGGAGGAGAGCCAGTCACACACAGGCGTCAAACTCGACCAGCTTCTATACCTCAAACAACAGCTTCAACAACTCAACAGCAGTGACCAGTCATCCTCTGTGAAGCGCAAGCTTTCACGCTTGGAGGAGAGCAATTCACACACAGGCGCCAAACTCGACCAGCTTCTAAACCTCAACCAACAGTTTCAAGTACTCAACAGCACTGACCAGTCATCCTCTGTGAAGCGCAAGCTTTCACGCTTGGAGGAGAGCAATTCACACACAGGCGCCAAACTCGACCAGCTTCTAAACCTCAACCAACAGTTTCAAATACTCAACAGCACTGACCAGTCATCCTCTGTGAAGCGCAAGCTTTCACGCTTGGAGGAGAGCAATTCACACCCAGGCGCCAAACTCGACCTGCTTCTAGACGTCAACCAACAGCTCAGCAGCATATACAACCACAGGCGCACAACTTTAATGTCTCTCTACGCGTAAGGAGACTACAACGGACTCAACAGCTCCCAGCAAGAGAAAACTACACTCAAAACCTAAACAGTGCACGTCCAATCCCCCTTCGTGCCATGCTCAGGACTTCGGTGATGGTCATGGCCAAGAAAACCAACCGCTGCAGGGTCCCGCACACTGTGCGGCAGCATATGATGACGATAATGCCGAACTCCATAATAGGCAGAAGTACAACTGTCATCCCAAACTCCATCCTCAAACCTCTCCTTCTAACTCCTTCTTATTGTTATTGATTTAAAAGAAATTTCACTTAATAAGAATATTTACTAAACTAATCAACTACATAGGTGGCCACAGCGGTTAGATACCTGCCTCAAGTGGCTGCGGACAAATCCATCTGTTCAGGTCGAAGGATGGTCGCAGAGAGCGAGAAACCCGCTTACACACTTTTATTATTCAACAGGTAATGGAATTGGGGAGTGACGTCACACGTACTACTGAACTCAAATGAACTATTATGTTAATTAAAACAGTCACTTGTGACATATTTATACATCCGGGAAACATGACTGTTTGGTATAATTTATGAGTAGATATGTAATATATTCCATGACACTGAGTCCACTTGATAGATTACTATTGCCGTGACCTTGGTTGTACAAGCCTCTCCTCTGTTTATAAGACAGATGTAGCGCACAACCCCATCACTACTAACCTGTTGTACCCCTCTTTTGGTTGAACTTCGGGTCCTAATTATTACTAACGAAGAAGCCATTCGAGACTGTAGCTCATGCGGTTTCATCTACTAGAAGGATCTACACCGACAGCCATATAAATCCGTTGGGAAGCCTCGAGGACAGTAAACAGTTTTGAGAGCTTTAGAGTTTGTGTGTGCTTCCAGCTTCGAGACTCAGTCGACCAGTACCACTACGTGGAGATGATTCAGTTGGCAGCGTGACATTTTGCGAGTGTTTTTGCAAGTATCAGCGCTTTTTTTACGTCCTCCAAGGTTAATTCATGTCGAAGGATGAATAAAATTGTGTCCAAATGAAACCATGATCCATAGAGCATTGAGTTACCAGAAATTCATCTTAAAGGAGAGCCCGGCACAAACGCATTATGAGATAACACCCTCACCAAATGAACTCTTGAACTTAAAGGAAACACACCACCGCGGCTCTGCAGAGAAACAGTCGGCTACGGCAATCAAACTCGACCTAAACCTTCCTGATAGTTATTTTATAGATGATACGTGATCAAAATGCAAAACAACGTCGGAAATTGCTTGTTGTAACTTCATTTTCCTAAGGCTAATTGAAGAAAGATTGTTGCTATTATGAAAAGCAAGGTTTGACGTAATGGCGTCTGTTAAAATGAAACGACGTTTGTTGTCTGCGTCTGCATTTATCTGACAATGTTATTATAAACTGCTTCGGCATAACTTCATTACACTCAAATGATATTGTCTAGTCACCCTTATTGCTCTATTTGCTTCAAGATAAACATTACCTTATTGTAGTTACAAGGGAGTACAGTAGACTTTAAGTGATAGTCAAATGTTTTGATCGTTATGTGATGTATACATGACTTTCTCTACTCTTGTACAAACACTTATTGCTCTATTTGCTTCAAGATAAACATTACCTTATTGTAGTTACAAGGGAGTACAGTAGACTTTAAGTGATAGTCAAATGTTTTGGTCGTTATGTGATGTACTCATGACTTTCTCTACTCTTGTACAAACACTTATTGCTCTATCTACTTCAAGATAAACATTACCTTCTTGTAGTTACAAGGGAATACAGTAGACTTTAAGTGACAGTCAAATGTTTTGGTCGTTATGTGATGTACTCATGACTTTCTCTACTCTTGTACAAACACTTATTGCTCTATCTACTTCAAGATAAACATTACCTTCTTGTAGTTACAAGGGAATACAGTAGACTTTAAGTGACAGTCAAATGTTTTGGTCGTTATGTGATGTATACATGACTTTCTCTACTCTTGTACAAACACTTATTGCTCTATCTACTTCAAGATAAACATTATCTTATTGTAGTTACAAGAGAATACAGTAGACTTTAAGTGATAGTCAAATGTTTTGGTCGTTACGTGATGTATACATGACTTTCTCTACTCCTGTACAAACACTTATTGCTCTATCTACTTCAAGATAAACATTATCTTATTGTAGTTACAAGGGAATACAGTAGACTTTAAGTGATAGTCAAAAGTTTTGGTCGTTATGTGATGTATACATGACTTTCTCTACTCTTCTATAAACACTTATTGCTCTATCTACTTCAAGATAAACATCGTATTGCAGTTACAAGGGAATACAGTAGATCATAAGTGACAGTCAAATGTTTTGGTCGTTATTTGATGTATACATGACTTTCTCTACTCTTGTACAAACACTTATTGCTCTATCTACTTCAAGATAAACATTATCTTATTGTAGTTACAAGGGAATACAGTAGACTTTAAGTGACTGTCAAATGTTTTGGTAGTTATGTGATGTATACATGACTTTCTCTACTCTTGTACAAACACTTATTGCTCTATCTACTTCAAGATAAACAAAATCTTATTGTAGTTACAAGGGAATACAGTAAACTTTAAGTGACTGTCAAATGTTTTGGTCGTTATGTGATGTATAACTGACTTTCTCTACTCTTGTACAAACACTTATTGCTCTATCTACTTCAAGATAAACATTACCTTCTTGTAGTTACAAGGGAATACAGTAGACTTTAAGTGACAGTCAAATGTTTTGGTCGTTATGTGATGTACTCATGACTTTCTCTACTCTTGTACAAACACTTATTGCTATATCTACTTCAAGATAAACATTACCTTCTTGTAGTTACAAGGGAATACAGTAGACTTTAAGTGACAGTCAAATGTTTTGGTCGTTATGTGATGTATACATGACTTTCTCTACTCTTGTACAAACACTTATTGCTCTATCTACTTCAGGATAAACATTATCTTATTGTAGTTACAAGGGAATACAGTAGACTTTAAGTGAGAGTCAAATGTTTTGGTCGTTATGTGATGTATACATGACTTTCTCTACCCTTGTACAAACACTTGTTGTTCTATCTACTTCAAATTAAACAAAATCTTATTGTAGTTTACAAGGGAATACAGTAAACTTTAAGTGATAGTCAAATGTTTTGGTCGTTATGTGATGTATACATGACTTCCTCTACTCTTGTACAAACACTTATTGTTCTATCTACTTCAAGATAAACAAAACCTTATTGTAGTTTACAAGGGAATACAGTAGACTTTAAGTGATAGTCAAATGTTTTGGTCGTTATGTGATGTATACATGACTTTCTCTACCCTTGTACAAACACTTATTGCTCTATCAACTTCAAGATAAACATTATCTTATTGTAGTTACAAGGGAATACAGTAGACTAAGTGATAGTCAAATGTTTTGGTCGTTATGTGATGTATACACGACTTTCTCTACTCTTGTACAAACACTTATTGCTCTATCTACTTCAAGATAAACATTATCTTATTGTAGTTGCAAGGGAATACAGTAGACTTTAAGTGATAGTTAAATGTTTTGGTCGTTATGTGATGTATACATGACTTTCTCTACTCATTTACAAACACTTATTGCTCTATCTACTTCAAGATAAACATTATCTTATTGTAGTTGCAAGGGAATACAGTAGACTAAGTGATAGTCAAATGTTTTGGTCGTTATGTGATGTATACATGACTTTCTCTACTCATGTACAAACACTTATTGCTCTATCTACTTCAAGATAAACATTATCTTATTGTAGTTGCAAGGGAATACAGTAGACTTTAAGTGATAGTTAAATGTTTTGGTCGTTATGTGATGTATACATGACTTTCTCTACTCATGTACAAACACTTATTGCTCTATCTACTTCAAGATAAACATTATCTTATTGTAGTTGCAAGGGAATACAGTAGACTAAGTGATAGTCAAATGTTTTGTTCGTTATGTGGTGTAAACATGACTTTCTCTACTCTTGTACAAACACTTATTGCTCTATCTACTTCAAGATAAACATTATCTTATTGTAGTTGCAAGGGAATACAGTAGACTAAGTGATAGTCAAATGTTTTGGTCGTTATGTGATGTAAACATGACTTTCTCTACTCTTGTACAAACACTTATTGCTCTATCTACTTCAAGATAAACATTATCTTATTGTAGTTGCAAGGGAATACAGTAGACTTTAAGTGATATTTAAATGTTTTGGTCGTTATGTGATGTATACATGACTTTCTCTACTCATGTACAAACACTTATTGCTCTATCTACATCAAGATAAACATTATCTTATTGTAGTTGCAAGGGAATACAGCAGACTTTAAGGGATAGTTAAATGTTTTGGTCGTTATTTGATGTATACATGACTTTCTCTACTCATGTACAAACACTTATTGCTCTATCTACTTCAAGATTAACATTATCTTATTGTAGTTGCAAGGGAATACAGGAAACTTTAAGTGATAGTCAAATGTTTTGGTCGTTATGTGATGCATACATGACTTTCTCTACTCTTGTACAAACACTTATTGCTCTATCTACTTCAAGATAAACATTATCTTATTGTAGTTGCAAGGGAATACAGTAAACTTTAAGTGATAGTTAAATGTTTTGGTCGTTATGTGATGTAAACATGACTTTCTCTGCTCTTGTACAAACACTTATTGCTCTATCTACTTCCAGATAAACATTATCTTATTGTAGTTGCAAGGGAATACAGAAGACTAAGTGATAGTCAAATGTTTTGGTCGTTATGTGATGTAAACATGACTTTCTCTACCCTTGTACAAACACTTATTGCTCTATCTACTTCAAGATAAACATTATCTTATTGTAGTTGCAAGGGAATACAGTAGACTAAGTGATAGTCAAATGTTTTGGTCGTTATGTGATATATATACATGACTTTCTCTACTCTTGTACAAACACTTATTGCTCTATCTACTTCAAGATAAACATTATCTTATTGTAGTTGCAAGGGAATACAGTAGACCTTAAGTGATAGTCAAATGTTTTGATCGTTATGTGATGTATACATGACTTTCTCTACTCTTGTATAAACACTTATTGCTCTATCTACTTCAAGATAAACATCATCTTATTGTAGTTGCAAGGGAATACAGTAGACTTTAAGTGATAGTCAGATGTTTTGGTCGCTATGTGATGTATACATGACTGTCTACTCTTGTACAAACACTTATTGCTCTATCTACTTCAAGATAAACATTATCTTATTGTAGTTACAAGGGAATACAGTAGACTTTAAGTGATAGTCAAATGTTTTGATTGTTATGTGATGTATACATGACTTTCTCTACTCTTGTACAAACATTTATTGCTCTATCTACTTCAAGATAAACATTATCTTGTTGTAGTTGCAAGGGAATACAGTAGACTTTAAGTGATAGTCAAATATTTTGGTCGTTATGTGATGTATACATGACTTTCTCTACTCTTGTACAAACACTTATTGCTCTATCTACTTCAAGATAAACATTATCTTATTGTAGTTGCAAGGGAATACAGTAGACTTCAAGCGATAGACAAATGTTTTGGTCGTTATGTGATGTATACATGACTTTCTCTACTCTTGTACAAACACTTATTGCTCTATCTACTTCAAGATAAACATTATCTTATTGTAGTTGCAAGGGAATACAGAAGACTAAGTGATAGTCAAATGTTTTGGTCGTTATGTGATGTAAACATGACTTTCTCTACCCTTGTACAAACACTTATTGCTCTATCTACTTCAAGATAAACATTATCTTATTGTAGTTGCAAGGGAATACAGTAGACTAAGTGATAGTCAAATGTTTTGGTCGTTATGTGATATATATACATGACTTTCTCTACTCTTGTACAAACACTTATTGCTCTATCTACTTCAAGATAAACATTATCTTATTGTAGTTGCAAGGGAATACAGTAGACCTTAAGTGATAGTCAAATGTTTTGATCGTTATGTGATGTATACATGACTTTCTCTACTCTTGTATAAACACTTATTGCTCTATCTACTTCAAGATAAACATCATCTTATTGTAGTTGCAAGGGAATACAGTAGACTTTAAGTGATAGTCAGATGTTTTGGTCGCTAGTTGATGTATACATGACTGTCTACTCTTGTACAAACACTTATTGCTCTATCTACTTCAAGATAAACATTATCTTATTGTAGTTACAAGGGAATACAGTAGACTTTAAGTGATAGTCAAATGTTTTGATTGTTATGTGATGTATACATGACTTTCTCTACTCTTGTACAAACATTTATTGCTCTATCTACTTCAAGATAAACATTATCTTGTTGTAGTTGCAAGGGAATACAGTAGACTTTAAGTGATAGTCAAATATTTTGGTCGTTATGTGATGTATACATGACTTTCTCTACTCTTGTACAAACACTTATTGCTCTATCTACTTCAAGATAAACATTATCTTATTGTAGTTGCAAGGGAATACAGTAGACTTCAAGCGATAGACAAATGTTTTGGTCGTTATGTGATGTATACATGACTTTCTCTACTCTTGTACAAACACTTATTGCTCTATTTGCTTCAAGATAAACATTACCTTATTGTAGTTACAAGGGAGTACAGTAGACTTTAAGTGATAGTCAAATGTTTTGGTCGTTATGTGATGTACTCATGACTTTCTCTACTCTTGTACAAACACTTATTGCTCTATCTACTTCAAGATAAACATTACCTTCTTGTAGTTACAAGGGAATACAGTAGACTTTAAGTGACAGTCAAATGTTTTGGTCGTTATGTGATGTACTCATGACTTTCTCTACTCTTGTACAAACACTTATTGCTATATCTACTTCAAGATAAACATTACCTTCTTGTAGTTACAAGGGAATACAGTAGACTTTAAGTGACAGTCAAATGTTTTGGTCGTTATGTGATGTATACATGACTTTCTCTACTCTTGTACAAACACTTATTGCTCTATCTACTTCAGGATAAACATTATCTTATTGTAGTTACAAGGGAATACAGTAGACTTTAAGTGAGAGTCAAATGTTTTGGTCGTTATGTGATGTATACATGACTTTCTCTACCCTTGTACAAACACTTGTTGTTCTATCTACTTCAAATTAAACAAAATCTTATTGTAGTTTACAAGGGAATACAGTAAACTTTAAGTGATAGTCAAATGTTTTGGTCGTTATGTGATGTATACATGACTTCCTCTACTCTTGTACAAACACTTATTGTTCTATCTACTTCAAGATAAACAAAACCTTATTGTAGTTTACAAGGGAATACAGTAGACTTTAAGTGATAGTCAAATGTTTTGGTCGTTATGTGATGTATACATGACTTTCTCTACCCTTGTACAAACACTTATTGCTCTATCAACTTCAAGATAAACATTATCTTATTGTAGTTACAAGGGAATACAGTAGACTAAGTGATAGTCAAATGTTTTGGTCGTTATGTGATGTATACACGACTTTCTCTACTCTTGTACAAACACTTATTGCTCTATCTACTTCAAGATAAACATTATCTTATTGTAGTTGCAAGGGAATACAGTAGACTTTAAGTGATAGTTAAATGTTTTGGTCGTTATGTGATGTATACATGACTTTCTCTACTCATTTACAAACACTTATTGCTCTATCTACTTCAAGATAAACATTATCTTATTGTAGTTGCAAGGGAATACAGTAGACTAAGTGATAGTCAAATGTTTTGGTCGTTATGTGATGTATACATGACTTTCTCTACTCATGTACAAACACTTATTGCTCTATCTACTTCAAGATAAACATTATCTTATTGTAGTTGCAAGGGAATACAGTAGACTTTAAGTGATAGTTAAATGTTTTGGTCGTTATGTGATGTATACATGACTTTCTCTACTCATGTACAAACACTTATTGCTCTATCTACTTCAAGATAAACATTATCTTATTGTAGTTGCAAGGGAATACAGTAGACTAAGTGATAGTCAAATGTTTTGTTCGTTATGTGGTGTAAACATGACTTTCTCTACTCTTGTACAAACACTTATTGCTCTATCTACTTCAAGATAAACATTATCTTATTGTAGTTGCAAGGGAATACAGTAGACTAAGTGATAGTCAAATGTTTTGGTCGTTATGTGATGTAAACATGACTTTCTCTACTCTTGTACAAACACTTATTGCTCTATCTACTTCAAGATAAACATTATCTTATTGTAGTTGCAAGGGAATACAGTAGACTTTAAGTGATATTTAAATGTTTTGGTCGTTATGTGATGTATACATGACTTTCTCTACTCATGTACAAACACTTATTGCTCTATCTACATCAAGATAAACATTATCTTATTGTAGTTGCAAGGGAATACAGCAGACTTTAAGGGATAGTTAAATGTTTTGGTCGTTATGTGATGTATACATGACTTTCTCTACTCATGTACAAACACTTATTGCTCTATCTACTTCAAGATTAACATTATCTTATTGTAGTTGCAAGGGAATACAGGAAACATTAAGTGATAGTCAAATGTTTTGGTCGTTATGTGATGCATACATGACTTTCTCTACTCTTGTACAAACACTTATTGCTCTATCTACTTCAAGATAAACATTATCTTATTGTAGTTGCAAGGGAATACAGTAAACTTTAAGTGATAGTTAAATGTTTTGGTCGTTATGTGATGTAAACATGACTTTCTCTGCTCTTGTACAAACACTTATTGCTCTATCTACTTCAAGATAAACATTATCTTATTGTAGTTGCAAGGGAATACAGAAGACTAAGTGATAGTCAAATGTTTTGGTCGTTATGTGATGTAAACATGACTTTCTCTACCCTTGTACAAACACTTATTGCTCTATCTACTTCAAGATAAACATTATCTTATTGTAGTTGCAAGGGAATACAGTAGACTAAGTGATAGTCAAATGTTTTGGTCGTTATGTGATATATATACATGACTTTCTCTACTCTTGTACAAACACTTATTGCTCTATCTACTTCAAGATAAACATTATCTTATTGTAGTTGCAAGGGAATACAGTAGACCTTAAGTGATAGTCAAATGTTTTGATCGTTATGTGATGTATACATGACTTTCTCTACTCTTGTATAAACACTTATTGCTCTATCTACTTCAAGATAAACATTATCTTATTGTAGTTGCAAGGGAATACAGTAGACTTTAAGTGATAGTCAGATGTTTTGGTCGCTATGTGATGTATACATGACTGTCTACTCTTGTACAAACACTTATTGCTCTATCTACTTCAAGATAAACATTATCTTATTGTAGTTACAAGGGAATACAGTAGACTTTAAGTGATAGTCAAATGTTTTGATTGTTATGTGATGTATACATGACTTTCTCTACTCTTGTACAAACATTTATTGCTCTATCTACTTCAAGATAAACATTATCTTGTTGTAGTTGCAAGGGAATACAGTAGACTTTAAGTGATAGTCAAATATTTTGGTCGTTATGTGATGTATACATGACTTTCTCTACTCTTGTACAAACACTTATTGCTCTATCTACTTCAAGATAAACATTATCTTATTGTAGTTGCAAGGGAATACAGTAGACTTCAAGCGATAGACAAATGTTTTGGTCGTTATGTGATGTATACATGACTTTCTCTACTCTTGTACAAACACTTATTGCTCTATTTGCTTCAAGATAAACATTACCTTATTGTAGTTACAAGGGAGTACAGTAGACTTTAAGTGATAGTCAAATGTTTTGGTCGTTATGTGATGTACTCATGACTTTCTCTACTCTTGTACAAACACTTATTGCTCTATCTACTTCAAGATAAACATTACCTTCTTGTAGTTACAAGGGAATACAGTAGACTTTAAGTGACAGTCAAATGTTTTGGTCGTTATGTGATGTACTCATGACTTTCTCTACTCTTGTACAAACACTTATTGCTCTATCTACTTCAAGATAAACATTACCTTCTTGTAGTTACAAGGGAATACAGTAGACTTTAAGTGACAGTCAAATGTTTTGGTCGTTATGTGATGTATACATGACTTTCTCTACTCTTGTACAAACACTTATTGCTCTATCTACTTCAAGATAAACATTATCTTATTGTAGTTACAAGAGAATACAGTAGACTTTAAGTGATAGTCAAATGTTTTGGTCGTTACGTGATGTATACATGACTTTCTCTACTCTTGTACAAACACTTATTGCTCTATCTACTTCAAGATAAACATTATCTTATTGTAGTTACAAGGGAATACAGTAGACTTTAAGTGATAGTCAAATGTTTTGGTCGTTATGTGATGTACTCATGACTTTCTCTACTCTTGTACAAACACTTATTGCTCTATCTACTTCAAGATAAACATTACCTTCTTGTAGTTACAAGGGAATACAGTAGACTTTAAGTGACAGTCAAATGTTTTGGTCGTTATGTGATGTACTCATGACTTTCTCTACTCTTGTACAAACACTTATTGCTCTATCTGCTTCAAGATAAACATTACCTTCTTGTAGTTACAAGGGAATACAGTAGACTTTAAGTGACAGTCAAATGTTTTGGTCGTTATGTGATGTATACATGACTTTCTCTACTCTTGTACAAACACTTATTGCTCTATCTACTTCAAGATAAACATTATCTTATTGTAGTTACAAGAGAATACAGTAGACTTTAAGTGATAGTCAAATGTTTTGGTCGTTACGTGATGTATACATGACTTTCTCTACTCTTGTACAAACACTTATTGCTCTATCTACTTCAAGATAAACATTATCTTATTGTAGTTACAAGGGAATACAGTAGACTTTAAGTGATAGTCAAAAGTTTTGGTCGTTATGTGATGTATACATGACTTTCTCTACTCTTCTATAAACACTTATTGCTCTATCTACTTCAAGATAAACATCGTATTGCAGTTACAAGGGAATACAGTAGATCATAAGTGACAGTCAAATGTTTTGGTCGTTATTTGATGTATACATGACTTTCTCTACTCTTGTACAAACACTTATTGCTCTATCTACTTCAAGATAAACATTATCTTATTGTAGTTACAAGGGAATACAGTAGACTTTAAGTGACTGTCAAATGTTTTGGTAGTTATGTGATGTATACATGACTTTCTCTACTCTTGTACAAACACTTATTGCTCTATCTACTTCAAGATAAACAAAATCTTATTGTAGTTACAAGGGAATACAGTACACTTTAAGTGACTGTCAAATGTTTTGGTCGTTATGTGATGTATACATGACTTTCTCTACTCTTGTACAAACACTTATTGCTCTATCTACTTCAAGATAAACATTACCTTCTTGTAGTTACAAGGGAATACAGTAGACTATAAGTGACAGTCAAATGTTTTGGTCGTTATGTGATGTACTCATGACTTTCTCTACTCTTGTACAAACACTTATTGCTCTATCTACTTCAAGATAAACATTACCTTCTTGTAGTTACAAGGGAATACAGTAGACTTTAAGTGACAGTCAAATGTTTTGGTCGTTATGTGATGTATACATGACTTTCTCTACTCTTGTACAAACACTTATTAATCTATCTACTTCAAGATAAACATTATCTTATTGTAGTTACAAGGGAATACAGTAGACTTTAAGTGATAGTCAAATGTTTTGGTCGTTATGTGATGTATACATGACTTTCTCTACTCTTGTACAAACACTTGTTGTTCTATCTACTTCAAATTAAACAAAATCTTATTGTAGTTTACAAGGGAATACAGTAAACTTTAAGTGATAGTCAAATGTTTTGGTCGTTATGTGATGTATACATGACTTCCTCTACTCTTGTACAAACACTTATTGTTCTATCTACTTCAAGATAAACAAAACCTTATTGTAGTTTACAAGGGAATACAGTAGACTTTAAGTGATAGTCAAATGTTTTGGTCGTTATGTGATGTATACATGACCTTCTCTACCCTTGTACAAACACTTATTGCTCTATCTACTTCAAGATAAACATTATCTTATTGTAGTTGCAAGGGAATACAGTAGACTTTAAGTGATAGTTAAATGTTTTGGTCGTAATGTGATGTATACATGACTTTCTCTACTCATGTACAAACACTTATTGCTCTATCTACTTCAAGATAAACATTATCTTATTGTAGTTGCAAGGGAATACAGTAGACTAAGTGATAGTCAAATGTTTTGGTCGTTATGTGATGTATACATGACTTTCTCTACTCATGTACAAACACTTATTGCTCTATCTACTTCAAGATAAACATTATCTTATTGTAGTTGCAAGGGAATACAGTAGACTTTAAGTGATAGTTAAATGTTTTGGTCGCTATGTGATGTATACATGACTTTCTCTACTCATGTACAAACACTTATTGCTCTATCTACTTCAAGATAAACATTATCTTATTGTAGTTGCAAGGGAATACAGTAGACTAAGTGATAGTCAAATGTTTTGTTCGTTATGTGGTGTATACATGACTTTCTCTACTCTTGTACAAACACTTATTGCTCTATCTACTTCAAGATAAACATTATCTTATTGTAGTTGCAAGGGAATACAGTAGACTAAGTGATAGTCAAATGTTTTGGTCGTTATGTGATGTAAACATGACTTTCTCTACTCTTGTACAAACACTTATTGCTCTATCTACTTCAAGATAAACATTATCTTATTGTAGTTGCAAGGGAATACAGTAGACTTTAAGTGATATTTAAATGTTTTGGTCGTTATGTGATGTATACATGACTTTCTCTACTCATGTACAAACACTTATTGCTCTATCTACATCAAGATAAACATTATCTTATTGTAGTTGCAAGGGAATACAGCAGACTTTAAGGGATAGTTAAATGTTTTGGTCGTTATGTGATGTATACATGACTTTCTCTACTCATGTACAAACACTTATTGCTCTATCTACTTCAAGATTAACATTATCTTATTGTAGTTGCAAGGGAATACAGGAAACTTTAAGTGATAGTCAAATGTTTTGGTCGTTATGTGATGCATACATGACTTTCTCTACTCTTGTACAAACACTTATTGCTCTATCTACTTCAAGATAAACATTATCTTATTGTAGTTGCAAGGGAATACAGTAGACTAAGTGATAGTCAAATGTTTTGGTCGTTATGTGATGTAAACATGACTTTCTCTACTCTTGTACAAACACTTATTGCTCTATCTACTTCAAGATAAACATTATCTTATTGTAGTTGCAAGGGAATACAGTAGACTAAGTGATAGTCAAATGTTTTGGTCGTTATGTGATATATATACATGACTTTCTCTACTCTTGTACAAACACTTATTGCTCTATCTACTTCAAGATAAACATTATCTTAGTGTAGTTGCAAGGGAATACAGTAGACCTTAAGTGATAGTCAAATGTTTTGATCGTTATGTGATGTATACATGACTTTCTCTACTCTTGTATAAACACTTATTGCTCTATCTACTTCAAGATAAACATCATCTTATTGTAGTTGCAAGGGAATAAAGTAGACTTTAAGTGATAGTCAGATGTTTTGGTCGCTATGTGATGTATACATGACTGTCTACTCTTGTACAAACACTTATTGCTCTATCTACTTCAAGATAAACATTATCTTATTGTAGTTACAAGGGAATACAGTAGACTTTAAGTGATAGTCAAATGTTTTGATTGTTATGTGATGTATACATGACTTTCTCTACTCTTGTACAAACACTTATTGCTCTATCTACTTCAAGATAAACATTATCTTGTTGTAGTTGCAAGGGAATACAGTAGACTTTAAGTGATAGTCAAATATTTTGGTCGTTATGTGATGTATACATGACTTTCTCCACTCTTGTACAAACACTTATTGCTCTATCTACTTCAAGATAAACATTATCTTATTTAGTTGCAAGGGAATACAGTAGACTTCAAGCGATAGACAAATGTTTTGGTCGTTATGTGATGTATACATGTGTTTCTCTACTCTTGTACAAACACTTATTGCCCTATCTACTTCAAGACAAACATTATCTTATTGTAGTTACAAGGGAATACAGTAGACTTTAAGTGATAGTCAAATGTTTTGGTCGTTATGTGATGTATACATGACTTTCTCTACTCTTGTACAAACACTTATTGCTCTATCTACTTCAAGATAAACATTATCTTATTGTAGTTGCAAGGGAAGACAGCAGACTTTAAGTGATAGTCAAATGTTTTGGTCGTTATGTGATGTATACATGACTTTCTCTACTCTTGTACAAACACTTATTGCTCTATCTACTTCAAGATAAACATTATCTTATTGTAGTTACAAGGGAAGACAGTAGACTTTAAGTGATAGTCAAATGTTTTGGTCGTTATGTGATGTATACATGACTTTCTCTACTCATGTACAAACACTTATTGCTCTATCTACTTCAAGATAAACATTATCTTATTGTAGTTGCAAGGGAAGACAGTAGACTTTAAGTGATAGTCAAATGTTTTGGTCGTTATGTGATGTATACATGACTTTCTCCACTCTTGTACAAACACTTATTGCTCTATCTACTTCAAGATAAACATTATCTTATTGTAGTTACAAGGGATTACAGTAGACTTTAAGTGATAGTCAAATGTTTTGGTCGTTATGTGATGTATACATGACTTTCTCTACTCTTGTACAAACACTTATTGCTCTATCTACTTCAAGATAAACATTATCTTATTGTAGTTGCAAGGGAAGACAGTAGACTTTAAGTGATAGTCAAATGTTTTGGTCGTTATGTGATGTATACATGACTTTCTCTACTCTTGTACAAACACTTATTGCTCTATCTACTTCAAGAAAAACATTATCTTATTGTAGTTACAAGGGAAGACAGTAGACTTTAAGTGATAGTCAAATGTTTTGGTCGTTATGTGATGTATACATGACTTTCTCTACTCTTGTACAAACACTTATTGCTCTATCTACTTCAAGATAAACATTATCTTATTGTAGTTACAAGGGAATACAGTAGACTTTAAGTGATAGTCAAAAGTTTTGGTCGTTATGTGATGTATACATGACTTTCTCTACTCTTCTATAAACACTTATTGCTCTATCTACTTCAAGATAAACATCGTATTGCAGTTACAAGGGAATACAGTAGATCATAAGTGACAGTCAAATGTTTTGGTCGTTATTTGATGTATACATGACTTTCTCTACTCTTGTACAAACACTTATTGCTCTATCTACTTCAAGATAAACATTATCTTATTGTAGTTACAAGGGAATACAGTAGACTTTAAGTGACTGTCAAATGTTTTGGTAGTTATGTGATGTATACATGACTTTCTCTACTCTTGTACAAACACTTATTGCTCTATCTACTTCAAGATAAACAAAACTTATTGTAGTTACAAGGGAATACAGTAAACTTTAAGTGACTGTCAAATGTTTTGGTCGTTATGTGATGTATACATGACTTTCTCTACTCTTGTACAAACACTTATTGCTCTATCTACTTCAAGATAAACATTACCTTCTTGTAGTTACAAGGGAATACAGTAGAATTTAAGTGACAGTCAAATGTTTTGGTCGTTATGTGATGTACTCATGACTTTCTCTACTCTTGTACAAACACTTATTGCTATATCTACTTCAAGATAAACATTACCTTCTTGTAGTTACAAGGGAATACAGTAGACTTTAAGTGACAGTCAAATGTTTTGGTCGTTATGTGATGTATACATGACTTTCTCTACTCTTGTACAAACACTTATTGCTCTATCTACTTCAAGATAAACATTATCTTATTGTAGTTACAAGGGAATACAGTAGACTTTAAGTGATAGTCAAATGTTTTGGTCGTTATGTGATGTATACATGACTTTCTCTACCCTTGTACAAACACTTGTTGTTCTATCTACTTCAAATTAAACAAAATCTTATTGTAGTTTACAACGGAATACAGTAAACTTTAAGTGATAGTCAAATGTTTTGGTCGTTATGTGATGTATACATGACTTCCTCTACTCTTGTACAAACACTTATTGTTCTATCTACTTCAAGATAAACAAAACCTTATTGTAGTTTACAAGGGAATACAGTAGACTTTAAGTGATAGTCAAATGTTTTGGTCGTTATGTGATGTATACATGACTTTCTCTACCCTTGTACAAACACTTATTGCTCTATCAACTTCAAGATAAACATTATCTTATTGTAGTTACAAGGGAATACAGTAGACTAAGTGATAGTCAAATGTTTTGGTCGTTATGTGATGTATACACGACTTTCTCTACTCTTGTACAAACACTTATTGCTCTATCTACTTCAAGATAAACATTATCTTATTGTAGTTGCAAGGGAATACAGTAGACTTTAAGTGATAGTTAAATGTTTTGGTCGTTATGTGATGTATACATGACTTTCTCTACTCATGTACAAACACTTATTGCTCTATCTACTTCAAGATAAACATTATCTTATTGTAGTTGCAAGGGAATACAGTAGACTAAGTGATAGTCAAATGTTTTGGTCGTTATGTGATGTATACATGACTTTCTCTACTCATGTACAAACACTTATTGCTCTATCTACTTCAAGATAAACATTATCTTATTGTAGTTGCAAGGGAATACAGTAGACTTTAAGTGATATTTAAATGTTTTGGTCGTTATGTGATGTATACATGACTTTCTCTACTCATGTACAAACACTTATTGCTCTATCTACATCAAGATAAACATTATCTTATTGTAGTTGCAAGGGAATACAGCAGAATTTAAGGGATAGTTAAATGTTTTGGTCGTTATGTGATGTATACATGACTTTCTCTACTCATGTACAAACACTTATTGCTCTATCTACTTCAAGATTAACATTATCTTATTGTAGTTGCAAGGGAATACAGGAAACTTTAAGTGATAGTCAAATGTTTTGGTCGTTATGTGATGCATACATGACTTTCTCTACTCTTGTACAAACACTTATTGCTCTATCTACTTCAAGATAAACATTATCTTATTGTAGTTGCAAGGGAATACAGTAGACTAAGTGATAGTCAAATGTTTTGGTCGTTATGTGATGTAAACATGACTTTCTCTACTCTTGTACAAACACTTATTGCTCTATCTACTTCAAGATAAACATTATCTTATTGTAGTTGCAAGGGAATACAGTAGACTAAGTGATAGTCAAATGTTTTGGTCGTTATGTGATATATATACATGACTTTCTCTACTCTTGTACAAACACTTATTGCTCTATCTACTTCAAGATAAACATTATCTTATTGTAGTTGCAAGGGAATACAGTAGACCTTAAGTGATAGTCAAATGTTTTGATCGTTATGTGATGTATACATGACTTTCTCTACTCTTGTATAAACACTTATTGCTCTATCTACTTCAAGATAAACATCATCTTATTGTAGTTGCAAGGGAATAAAGTAGACTTTAAGTGATAGTCAGATGTTTTGGTCGCTATGTGATGTATACATGACTGTCTACTCTTGTACAAACACTTATTGCTCTATCTACTTCAAGATAAACATTATCTTATTGTAGTTACAAGGGAATACAGTAGACTTTAAGTGATAGTCAAATGTTTTGATTGTTATGTGATGTATACATGACTTTCTCTACTCTTGTACAAACACTTATTGCTCTATCTACTTCAAGATAAACATTATCTTGTTGTAGTTGCAAGGGAATACAGTAGACTTTAAGTGATAGTCAAATATTTTGGTCGTTATGTGATGTATACATGACTTTCTCTACTCTTGTACAAACACTTATTGCTCTATCTACTTCAAGATAAACATTATCTTATTTAGTTGCAAGGGAATACAGTAGACTTCAAGCGATAGACAAATGTTTTGGTCGTTATGTGATGTATACATGTGTTTCTCTACTCTTGTACAAACACTTATTGCCCTATCTACTTCAAGACAAACATTATCTTATTGTAGTTACAAGGGAATACAGTAGACTTTAAGTGATAGTCAAATGTTTTGGTCGTTATGTGATGTATACATGACTTTCTCTACTCTTGTATAAACACTTATTGCTCTATCTACTTCAAGATAAACATTATCTTATTGTAGTTACAAGGGAAGACAGTAGACTTTAAGTGATAGTCAAATGTTTTGGTCGTTATGTGATGTATACATGACTTTCTCTACTCTTGTACAAACACTTATTGCTCTATCTACTTCAAGATAAACATTATCTTCTTGTAGTTGCAAGGGAAGACAGTAGACTTTAAGTGATAGTCAAATGTTTTGGTCGTTATGTGATGTATACATGACTTTCTCCACTCTTGTACAAACACTTATTGCTCTATCTACTTCAAGATAAACAGTATCTTATTGTAGTTACAAGGGAATACAGTAGACTTTAAGTGATAGTCAAATGTTTTGGTCGTTATGTGATGTATACATGACTTTCTCTACTCTTGTACAAACACTTATTGCTCTATCTACTTCAAGATAAACATTATCTTATTGTAGTTGCAAGGGAAGACAGTAGACTTTAAGTGATAGTCAAATGTTTTGGTCGTTATGTGATGTATACATGACTTTCTCTACTCTTGTACAAACACTTATTGCTCTATCTACTTCAAGATAAACATTATCTTATTGTAGTTACAAGGGAAGACAGTAGACTTTAAGTGATAGTCAAATGTTTTGGTCGTTATGTGATGTATACATGACTTTCTCTACTCTTGTACAAACACTTATTGCTCTATCTACTTCAAGATAAACATTATCTTATTGTAGTTGCAAGGGAATACAGTAGACTAAGTGATAGTCAAATGTTTTGGTCGTTATGTGATGTAAACATGACTTTCTCTACTCTTGTACAAACACTTATTGCTCTATCTACTTCAAGATAAACATTATCTTATTGTAGTTGCAAGGGAATACAGTAGACTTTAAGTGATATTTAAATGTTTTGGTCGTTATGTGATGTATACATGACTTTCTCTACTCATGTACAAACACTTATTGCTCTATCTACATCAAGATAAACATTATCTTATTGTAGTTGCAAGGGAATACAGCAGACTTTAAGGGATAGTTAAATGTTTTGGTCGTTATGTGATGTATACATGACTTTCTCTACTCATGTACAAACACTTATTGCTCTATCTACTTCAAGATTAACATTATCTTATTGTAGTTGCAAGGGAATACAGGAAACTTTAAGTGATAGTCAAATGTTTTGGTCGTTATGTGATGCATACATGACTTTCTCTACTCTTGTACAAACACTTATTGCTCTATCTACTTCAAGATAAACATTATCTTATTGTAGTTGCAAGGGAATACAGTAAACTTTAAGTGATAGTTAAATGTTTTGGTCGTTATGTGATGTAAACATGACTTTCTCTGCTCTTGTACAAACACTTATTGCTCTATCTACTTCAAGATAAACATTATCTTATTGTAGTTGCAAGGGAATACAGTAGACTAAGTGATAGTCAAATGTTTTGGTCGTTATGTGATGTAAACATGACTTTCTCTACTCTTGTACAAACACTTATTGCTCTATCTACTTCAAGATAAACATTATCTTATTGTAGTTGCAAGGGAATACAGTAGACTAAGTGATAGTCAAATGTTTTGGTCGTTATGTGATATATACATGACTTTCTCTACTCTTGTACAAACACTTATTGCTCTATCTACTTCAAGATAAACATTATCTTATTGTAGTTGCAAGGGAATACAGTAGACCTTAAGTGATAGTCAAATGTTTTGATCGTTATGTGATGTAGACATGACTTTCTCTACTCTTGTATAAACACTTATTGCTCTATCTACTTCAAGATAAACATCATCTTATTGTAGTTGCAAGGGAATACAGTAGACTTTAAGTGATAGTCAGATGTTTTGGTCGCTATGTGATGTATTCATGACTGTCTACTCTTGTACAAACACTTATTGCTCTATCTACTTCAAGATAAACATTATCTTATTGTAGTTACAAGGGAATACAGTAGACTTTAAGTGATAGTCAAATGTTTTGATTGTTATGTGATGTATACATGACTTTCTCTACTCTTGTACAAACATTTATTGCTCTATCTACTTCAAGATAAACATTATCTTGTTGTAGTTGCAAGGGAATACAGTAGACTTTAAGTGATAGTCAAATATTTTGGTCGTTATGTGATGTATACATGACTTTCTCTACTCTTGTACAAACACTTATTGCTCTATCTACTTCAAGATAAACATTATCTTATTGTAGTTGCAAGGGAATACAGTAGACTTCAAGCGATAGACAAATGTTTTGGTCGTTATGTGATGTATACATGACTTTCTCTACTCTTGTACAAACACTTATTGCTCTATTTGCTTCAAGATAAACATTACCTTATTGTAGTTACAAGGGAGTACAGTAGACTTTAAGTGATAGTCAAATGTTTTGGTCGTTATGTGATGTACTCATGACTTTCTCTACTCTTGTACAAACACTTATTGCTCTATCTACTTCAAGATAAACATTACCTTCTTGTAGTTACAAGGGAATACAGTAGACTTTAAGTGACAGTCAAATGTTTTGGTCGTTATGTGATGTACTCATGACTTTCTCTACTCTTGTACAAACACTTATTGCTCTATCTACTTCAAGATAAACATTACCTTCTTGTAGTTACAAGGGAATACAGTAGACTTTAAGTGACAGTCAAATGTTTTGGTCGTTATGTGATGTATACATGACTTTCTCTACTCTTGTACAAACACTTATTGCTCTATCTACTTCAAGATAAACATTATCTTATTGTAGTTACAAGAGAATACAGTAGACTTTAAGTGATAGTCAAATGTTTTGGTCGTTACGTGATGTATACATGACTTTCTCTACTCTTGTACAAACACTTATTGCTCTATCTACTTCAAGATAAACATTATCTTATTGTAGTTACAAGGGAATACAGTAGACTTTAAGTGATAGTCAAAAGTTTTGGTCGTTATGTGATGTATACATGACTTTCTCTACTCTTCTATAAACACTTATTGCTCTATCTACTTCAAGATAAACATCGTATTGCAGTTACAAGGGAATACAGTAGATCATAAGTGACAGTCAAATGTTTTGGTCGTTATTTGATGTATACATGACTTTCTCTACTCTTGTACAAACACTTATTGCTCTATCTACTTCAAGATAAACAAAATCTTATTGTAGTTACAAGGGAATACAGTACACTTTAAGTGACTGTCAAATGTTTTGGTCGTTATGTGATGTATACATGACTTTCTCTACTCTTGTACAAACACTTATTGCTCTATCTACTTCAAGATAAACATTACCTTCTTGTAGTTACAAGGGAATACAGTAGACTATAAGTGACAGTCAAATGTTTTGGTCGTTATGTGATGTACTCATGACTTTCTCTACTCTTGTACAAACACTTATTGCTCTATCTACTTCAAGATAAACATTACCTTCTTGTAGTTACAAGGGAATACAGTAGACTTTAAGTGACAGTCAAATGTTTTGGTCGTTATGTGATGTATACATGACTTTCTCTACTCTTGTACAAACACTTATTAATCTATCTACTTCAAGATAAACATTATCTTATTGTAGTTACAAGGGAATACAGTAGACTTTAAGTGATAGTCAAATGTTTTGGTCGTTATGTGATGTATACATGACTTTCTCTACTCTTGTACAAACACTTGTTGTTCTATCTACTTCAAATTAAACAAAATCTTATTGTAGTTTACAAGGGAATACAGTAAACTTTAAGTGATAGTCAAATGTTTTGGTCGTTATGTGATGTATACATGACTTCCTCTACTCTTGTACAAACACTTATTGTTCTATCTACTTCAAGATAAACAAAACCTTGTTGTAGTTTACAAGGGAATACAGTAGACTTTAAGTGATAGTCAAATGTTTTGGTCGTTATGTGATGTATACATGACTTTCTCTACCCTTGTACAAACACTTATTGCTCTATCTACTTCAAGATAAACATTATCTTATTGTAGTTGCAAGGGAATACAGTAGACTTTAAGTGATAGTTAAATGTTTTGGTCGTAATGTGATGTATACATGACTTTCTCTACTCATGTACAAACACTTATTGCTCTATCTACTTCAAGATAAACATTATCTTATTGTAGTTGCAAGGGAATACAGTAGACTAAGTGATAGTCAAATGTTTTGGTCGTTATGTGATGTATACATGACTTTCTCTACTCATGTACAAACACTTATTGCTCTATCTACTTCAAGATAAACATTATCTTATTGTAGTTGCAATGGAATACAGTAGACTTTAAGTGATAGTTAAATGTTTTGGTCGCTATGTGATGTATACATGACTTTCTCTACTCATGTACAAACACTTATTGCTCTATCTCCTTCAAGATAAACATTATCTTATTGTAGTTGCAAGGGAATACAGTAGACTAAGTGATAGTCAAATGTTTTGTTCGTTATGTGGTGTATACATGACTTTCTCTACTCTTGTACAAACACTTATTGCTCTATCTACTTCAAGATAAACATTATCTTATTGTAGTTGCAAGGGAATACAGTAGACTTTAAGTGATAGTCAAATGGTTTGGTCGTTATGTGATGTAAACATGACTTTCTCTACTCTTGTACAAACACTTATTGCTCTATCTACTTCAAGATAAACATTATCTTATTGTAGTTGCAAGGGAATACAGTAGACTTTAAGTGATATTTAAATGTTTTGGTCGTTATGTGATGTATACATGACTTTCTCTACTCATGTACAAACACTTATTGCTCTATCTACATCAAGATAAACATTATCTTATTGTAGTTGCAAGGGAATACAGCAGACTTTAAGGGATAGTTAAATGTTTTGGTCGTTATGTGATGTATACATGACTTTCTCTACTCATGTACAAACACTTATTGCTCTATCTACTTCAAGATTAACATTATCTTATTGTAGTTGCAAGGGAATACAGGAAACTTTAAGTGATAGTCAAATGTTTTGGTCGTTATGTGATGCATACATGACTTTCTCTACTCTTGTACAAACACTTATTGCTCTATCTACTTCAAGATAAACATTATCTTATTGTAGTTGCAAGGGAATATAGTAAACTTTAAGTGATAGTTAAATGTTTTGGTCGTTATGTGATGTAAACATGACTTTCTCTGCTCTTGTACAAACACTTATTGCTCTATCTACTTCAAGATAAACATTATCTTATTGTAGTTGCAAGGGAATACAGTAGACTAAGTGATAGTCAAATGTTTTGGTCGTTATGTGATGTAAACATGACTTTCTCTACTCTTGTACAAACACTTATTGCTCTATCTACTTCAAGATAAACATTATCTTATTGTAGTTGCAAGGGAATACAGTAGACTAAGTGATAGTCAAATGTTTTGGTCGTTATGTGATATATATACATGACTTTCTCTACTCTTGTACAAACACTTATTGCTCTATCTACTTCAAGATAAACATTATCTTATTGTAGTTGCAAGGGAATACAGTAGACCTTAAGTGATAGTCAAATGTTTTGATCGTTATGTGATGTATACATGACTTTCTCTACTCTTGTATAAACACTTATTGCTCTATCTACTTCAAGATAAACATCATCTTATTGTAGTTGCAAGGGAATAAAGTAGACTTTAAGTGATAGTCAGATGTTTTGGTCGCTATGTGATGTATACATGACTGTCTACTCTTGTACAAACACTTATTGCTCTATCTACTTCAAGATAAACATTACCTTCTTGTAGTTACAAGGGAATACAGTAGACTTTAAGTGACAGTCAAATGTTTTGGTCGCTATGTGATGTACTCATGACTTTCTCTACTCTTGTACAAACACTTATTGCTCTATCTACTTCAAGATAAACATTACCTTCTTGTAGTTACAAGGGAATACAGTAGACTTTAAGTGACAGTCAAATGTTTTGGTCGTTATGTGATGTATACATGACTTTCTCTACTCTTGTACAAACACTTATTGCTCTATCTACTTCAAGATAAACATTATCTTATTGTAGTTACAAGAGAATACAGTAGACTTTAAGTGATAGTCAAATGTTTTGGTCGTTACGTGATGTATACATGACTTTCTCTACTCTTGTACAAACACTTATTGCTCTATCTACTTCAAGATAAACATTATCTTATTGTAGTTACAAGGGAATACAGTAGACTTTAAGTGATAGTCAAAAGTTTTGGTCGTTATGTGATGTATACATGACTTTCTCTACTCTTCTATAAACACTTATTGCTCTATCTACTTCAAGATAAACATCGTATTGCAGTTACAAGGGAATACAGTAGATCATAAGTGACAGTCAAATGTTTTGGTCGTTATTTGATGTATACATGACTTTCTCTGCTCTTGTACAAACACTTATTGCTCTATCTACTTCAAGATAAACATTATCTTATTGTAGTTACAAGGGAATACAGTAGACTTTAAGTGTCTGTCAAATGTTTTGGTAGTTATGTGATGTATACATGACTTTCTCTACTCTTGTACAAACACTTATTGCTCTATCTACTTCAAGATAAACAAAATCTTATTGTAGTTACAAGGGAATACAGTACACTTTAAGTGACTGTCAAATGTTTTGGTCGTTATGTGATGTATACATGACTTTCTCTACTCTTGTACAAACACTTATTGCTCTATCTACTTCAAGATAAACATTACCTTCTTGTAGTTACAAGGGAATACAGTAGACTATAAGTGACAGTCAAATGTTTTGGTCGTTATGTGATGTACTCATGACTTTCTCTACTCTTGTACAAACACTTATTGCTCTATCTACTTCAAGATAAACATTACCTTCTTGTAGTTACAAGGGAATACAGCAGACTTTAAGTGACAGTCAAATGTTTTGGTCGTTATGTGATGTATACATGACTTTCTCTACTCTTGTACAAACACTTATTAATCTATCTACTTCAAGATAAACATTATCTTATTGTAGTTACAAGGGAATACAGTAGACTTTAAGTGATAGTCAAATGTTTTGGTCGTTATGTGATGTATACATGACTTTCTCTACTCTTGTACAAACACTTGTTGTTCTATCTACTTCAAATTAAACAAAATCTTATTGTAGTTTACAAGGGAATACAGTAAACTTTAAGTGATAGTCAAATGTTTTGGTCGTTATGTGATGTATACATGACTTCCTCTACTCTTGTACAAACACTTATTGTTCTATCTACTTCAAGATAAACAAAACCTTATTGTAGTTTACAAGGGAATACAGTAGACTTTAAGTGATAGTCAAATGTTTTGGTCGTTATGTGATGTATACATGACTTTCTCTACCCTTGTACAAACACTTATTGCTCTATCTACTTCAAGATAAACATTATCTTATTGTAGTTGCAAGGGAATACAGTAGACTTTAAGTGATAGTTAAATGTTTTGGTCGTAATGTGATGTATACATGACTTTCTCTACTCATGTACAAACACTTATTGCTCTATCTACTTCAAGATAAACATTATCTTATTGTAGTTGCAAGGGAATACAGTAGACTAAGTGATAGTCAAATGTTTTGGTCGTTATGTGATGTATACATGACTTTCTCTACTCATGTACAAACACTTATTGCTCTATCTACTTCAAGATAAACATTATCTTATTGTAGTTGCAAGGGAATACAGTAGACTTTAAGTGATAGTTAAATGTTTTGGTCGCTATGTGATGTATACATGACTTTCTCTACTCATGTACAAACACTTATTGCTCTATCTACTTCAAGATAAACATTATCTTATTGTAGTTGCAAGGGAATACAGTAGACTAAGTGATAGTCAAATGTTTTGTTCGTTATGTGGTGTATACATGACTTTCTCTACTCTTGTACAAACACTTATTGCTCTATCTACTTCAAGATAAACATTATCTTATTGTAGTTGCAAGGGAATACAGTAGACTAAGTGATAGTCAAATGTTTTGGTCGTTATGTGATGTAAACATGACTTTCTCTACTCTTGTACAAACACTTATTGCTCTATCTACTTCAAGATAAACATTATCTTATTGTAGTTGCAAGGGAATACAGTAGACTTTAAGTGATATTTAAATGTTTTGGTCGTTATGTGATGTATACATGACTTTCTCTACTCATGTACAAACACTTATTGCTCTATCTACATCAAGATAAACATTATCTTATTGTAGTTGCAAGGGAATACAGCAGACTTTAAGGGATAGTTAAATGTTTTGGTCGTTATGTGATGTATACATGACTTTCTCTACTCATGTACAAACACTTATTGCTCTATCTACTTCAAGATTAACATTATCTTATTGTAGTTGCAAGGGAATACAGGAAACTTTAAGTGATAGTCAAATGTTTTGGTCGTTATGTGATGCATACATGACTTTCTCTACTCTTGTACAAACACTTATTGCTCTATCTACTTCAAGATAAACATTATCTTATTGTAGTTGCAAGGGAATACAGTAGACTAAGTGATAGTCAAATGTTTTGGTCGTTATGTGATGTAAACATGACTTTCTCTACTCTTGTACAAACACTTATTGCTCTATCTACTTCAAGATAAACATTATCTTATTGTAGTTGCAAGGGAATACAGTAGACTAAGTGATAGTCAAATGTTTTGGTCGTTATGTGATATATATACATGACTTTCTCTACTCTTGTACAAACACTTATTGCTCTATCTACTTCAAGATAAACATTATCTTATTGTAGTTGCAAGGGAATACAGTAGACCTTAAGTGATAGTCAAATGTTTTGATCGTTATGTGATGTATACATTACTTTCTCTACTCTTGTATAAACACTTATTGCTCTATCTACTTCAAGATAAACATCATCTTATTGTAGTTGCAAGGGAATAAAGTAGACTTTAAGTGATAGTCAGATGTTTTGGTCGCTATGTGATGTATACATGACTGTCTACTCTTGTACAAACACTTATTGCTCTATCTACTTCAAGATAAACATTATCTTATTGTAGTTACAAGGGAATACAGTAGACTTTAAGTGATAGTCAAATGTTTTGATTGTTATGTGATGTATACATGACTTTCTCTACTCTTGTACAAACACTTATTGCTCTATCTACTTCAAGATAAACATTATCTTGTTGTAGTTGCAAGGGAATACAGTAGACTTTAAGTGATAGTCAAATATTTTGGTCGTTATGTGATGTATACATGACTTTCTCTACTCTTGTACAAACACTTATTGCTCTATCTACTTCAAGATAAACATTATCTTATTTAGTTGCAAGGGAATACAGTAGACTTCAAGCGATAGACAAATGTTTTGGTCGTTATGTGATGTATACATGTGTTTCTCTACTCTTGTACAAACACTTATTGCCCTATCTACTTCAAGACAAACATTATCTTATTGTAGTTACAAGGGAATACAGTAGACTTTAAGTGATAGTCAAATGTTTTGGTCGTTATGTGATGTATACATGACTTTCTCTACTCTTGTACAAACACTTATTGCTCTATCTACTTCAAGATAAACATTATCTTATTGTAGTTGCAAGGGAAGACAGTAGACTTTAAGTGATAGTCAAATGTTTTGGTCGTTATGTGATGTATACATGACTTTCTCTACTCTTGTATAAACACTTATTGCTCTATCTACTTCAAGATAAACATTATCTTATTGTAGTTACAAGGGAAGACAGTAGACTTTAAGTGATAGTCAAATGTTTTGGTCGTTATGTGATGTATACATGACTTTCTCTACTCTTGTACAAACACTTATTGCTCTATCTACTTCAAGATAAACATTATCTTATTGTAGTTGCAAGGGAAGACAGTAGACTTTAAGTGATAGTCAAATGTTTTGGTCGTTATGTGATGTATACATGACTTTCTCCACTCTTGTATAAACACTTATTGCTCTATCTACTTCAAGATAAACATCATCTTATTGTAGTTGCAAGGGAATAAAGTAGACTTTAAGTGATAGTCAGATGTTTTGGTCGCTATGTGATGTATACATGACTGTCTACTCTTGTACAAACACTTATTGCTCTATCTACTTCAAGATAAACATTACCTTCTTGTAGTTACAAGGGAATACAGTAGACTTTAAGTGACAGTCAAATGTTTTGGTCGCTATGTGATGTACTCATGACTTTCTCTACTCTTGTACAAACACTTATTGCTCTATCTACTTCAAGATAAACATTACCTTCTTGTAGTTACAAGGGAATACAGTAGACTTTAAGTGACAGTCAAATGTTTTGGTCGTTATGTGATGTATACATGACTTTCTCTACTCTTGTACAAACACTTATTGCTCTATCTACTTCAAGATAAACATTATCTTATTGTAGTTACAAGAGAATACAGTAGACTTTAAGTGATAGTCAAATGTTTTGGTCGTTACGTGATGTATACATGACTTTCTCTACTCTTGTACAAACACTTATTGCTCTATCTACTTCAAGATAAACATTATCTTATTGTAGTTACAAGGGAATACAGTAGACTTTAAGTGATAGTCAAAAGTTTTGGTCGTTATGTGATGTATACATGACTTTCTCTACTCTTCTATAAACACTTATTGCTCTATCTACTTCAAGATAAACATCGTATTGCAGTTACAAGGGAATACAGTAGATCATAAGTGACAGTCAAATGTTTTGGTCGTTATTTGATGTATACATGACTTTCTCTGCTCTTGTACAAACACTTATTGCTCTATCTACTTCAAGATAAACATTATCTTATTGTAGTTACAAGGGAATACAGTAGACTTTAAGTGTCTGTCAAATGTTTTGGTAGTTATGTGATGTATACATGACTTTCTCTACTCTTGTACAAACACTTATTGCTCTATCTACTTCAAGATAAACAAAATCTTATTGTAGTTACAAGGGAATACAGTACACTTTAAGTGACTGTCAAATGTTTTGGTCGTTATGTGATGTATACATGACTTTCTCTACTCTTGTACAAACACTTATTGCTCTATCTACTTCAAGATAAACATTACCTTCTTGTAGTTACAAGGGAATACAGTAGACTATAAGTGACAGTCAAATGTTTTGGTCGTTATGTGATGTACTCATGACTTTCTCTACTCTTGTACAAACACTTATTGCTCTATCTACTTCAAGATAAACATTACCTTCTTGTAGTTACAAGGGAATACAGCAGACTTTAAGTGACAGTCAAATGTTTTGGTCGTTATGTGATGTATACATGACTTTCTCTACTCTTGTACAAACACTTATTAATCTATCTACTTCAAGATAAACATTATCTTATTGTAGTTACAAGGGAATACAGTAGACTTTAAGTGATAGTCAAATGTTTTGGTCGTTATGTGATGTATACATGACTTTCTCTACTCTTGTACAAACACTTGTTGTTCTATCTACTTCAAATTAAACAAAATCTTATTGTAGTTTACAAGGGAATACAGTAAACTTTAAGTGATAGTCAAATGTTTTGGTCGTTATGTGATGTATACATGACTTCCTCTACTCTTGTACAAACACTTATTGTTCTATCTACTTCAAGATAAACAAAACCTTATTGTAGTTTACAAGGGAATACAGTAGACTTTAAGTGATAGTCAAATGTTTTGGTCGTTATGTGATGTATACATGACTTTCTCTACCCTTGTACAAACACTTATTGCTCTATCTACTTCAAGATAAACATTATCTTATTGTAGTTGCAAGGGAATACAGTAGACTTTAAGTGATAGTTAAATGTTTTGGTCGTAATGTGATGTATACATGACTTTCTCTACTCATGTACAAACACTTATTGCTCTATCTACTTCAAGATAAACATTATCTTATTGTAGTTGCAAGGGAATACAGTAGACTAAGTGATAGTCAAATGTTTTGGTCGTTATGTGATGTATACATGACTTTCTCTACTCATGTACAAACACTTATTGCTCTATCTACTTCAAGATAAACATTATCTTATTGTAGTTGCAAGGGAATACAGTAGACTTTAAGTGATAGTTAAATGTTTTGGTCGCTATGTGATGTATACATGACTTTCTCTACTCATGTACAAACACTTATTGCTCTATCTACTTCAAGATAAACATTATCTTATTGTAGTTGCAAGGGAATACAGTAGACTAAGTGATAGTCAAATGTTTTGTTCGTTATGTGGTGTATACATGACTTTCTCTACTCTTGTACAAACACTTATTGCTCTATCTACTTCAAGATAAACATTATCTTATTGTAGTTGCAAGGGAATACAGTAGACTAAGTGATAGTCAAATGTTTTGGTCGTTATGTGATGTAAACATGACTTTCTCTACTCTTGTACAAACACTTATTGCTCTATCTACTTCAAGATAAACATTATCTTATTGTAGTTGCAAGGGAATACAGTAGACTTTAAGTGATATTTAAATGTTTTGGTCGTTATGTGATGTATACATGACTTTCTCTACTCATGTACAAACACTTATTGCTCTATCTACATCAAGATAAACATTATCTTATTGTAGTTGCAAGGGAATACAGCAGACTTTAAGGGATAGTTAAATGTTTTGGTCGTTATGTGATGTATACATGACTTTCTCTACTCATGTACAAACACTTATTGCTCTATCTACTTCAAGATTAACATTATCTTATTGTAGTTGCAAGGGAATACAGGAAACTTTAAGTGATAGTCAAATGTTTTGGTCGTTATGTGATGCATACATGACTTTCTCTACTCTTGTACAAACACTTATTGCTCTATCTACTTCAAGATAAACATTATCTTATTGTAGTTGCAAGGGAATACAGTAGACTAAGTGATAGTCAAATGTTTTGGTCGTTATGTGATGTAAACATGACTTTCTCTACTCTTGTACAAACACTTATTGCTCTATCTACTTCAAGATAAACATTATCTTATTGTAGTTGCAAGGGAATACAGTAGACTAAGTGATAGTCAAATGTTTTGGTCGTTATGTGATATATATACATGACTTTCTCTACTCTTGTACAAACACTTATTGCTCTATCTACTTCAAGATAAACATTATCTTATTGTAGTTGCAAGGGAATACAGTAGACCTTAAGTGATAGTCAAATGTTTTGATCGTTATGTGATGTATACATTACTTTCTCTACTCTTGTATAAACACTTATTGCTCTATCTACTTCAAGATAAACATCATCTTATTGTAGTTGCAAGGGAATAAAGTAGACTTTAAGTGATAGTCAGATGTTTTGGTCGCTATGTGATGTATACATGACTGTCTACTCTTGTACAAACACTTATTGCTCTATCTACTTCAAGATAAACATTATCTTATTGTAGTTACAAGGGAATACAGTAGACTTTAAGTGATAGTCAAATGTTTTGATTGTTATGTGATGTATACATGACTTTCTCTACTCTTGTACAAACACTTATTGCTCTATCTACTTCAAGATAAACATTATCTTGTTGTAGTTGCAAGGGAATACAGTAGACTTTAAGTGATAGTCAAATATTTTGGTCGTTATGTGATGTATACATGACTTTCTCTACTCTTGTACAAACACTTATTGCTCTATCTACTTCAAGATAAACATTATCTTATTTAGTTGCAAGGGAATACAGTAGACTTCAAGCGATAGACAAATGTTTTGGTCGTTATGTGATGTATACATGTGTTTCTCTACTCTTGTACAAACACTTATTGCCCTATCTACTTCAAGACAAACATTATCTTATTGTAGTTACAAGGGAATACAGTAGACTTTAAGTGATAGTCAAATGTTTTGGTCGTTATGTGATGTATACATGACTTTCTCTACTCTTGTACAAACACTTATTGCTCTATCTACTTCAAGATAAACATTATCTTATTGTAGTTGCAAGGGAAGACAGTAGACTTTAAGTGATAGTCAAATGTTTTGGTCGTTATGTGATGTATACATGACTTTCTCTACTCTTGTATAAACACTTATTGCTCTATCTACTTCAAGATAAACATTATCTTATTGTAGTTACAAGGGAAGACAGTAGACTTTAAGTGATAGTCAAATGTTTTGGTCGTTATGTGATGTATACATGACTTTCTCTACTCTTGTACAAACACTTATTGCTCTATCTACTTCAAGATAAACATTATCTTATTGTAGTTGCAAGGGAAGACAGTAGACTTTAAGTGATAGTCAAATGTTTTGGTCGTTATGTGATGTATACATGACTTTCTCCACTCTTGTACAAACACTTATTGCTCTATCTACTTCAAGATAAACATTATCTTATTGTAGTTACAAGGGAATACAGTAGACTTTAAGTGATAGTCAAATGTTTTGGTCGTTATGTGATGTATACATGACTTTCTCTACTCTTGTACAAACACTTATTGCTCTATCTACTTCAAGATAAACATTATCTTATTGTAGTTGCAAGGGAAGACAGTAGACTTTAAGTGATAGTCAAATGTTTTGGTCGTTATGTGATGTATACATGACTTTCTCTACTCTTGTACAAACACTTATTGCTCTATCTACTTCAAGATAAACATTATCTTATTGTAGTTACAAGGGAAGACAGTAGACTTTAAGTGATAGTCAAATGTTTTGGTCGTTATGTGATGTATACATGACTTTCTCTACTCTTGTACAAACACTTATTGCTCTATCTACTTCAAGATAAACATTATCTTATTGTAGTTACAAGGGAATACAGTAGACTTTAAGTGATAGTCAAAAGTTTTGGTCGTTATGTGATGTATACATGACTTTCTCTACTCTTCTATAAACACTTATTGCTCTATCTACTTCAAGATAAACATCGTATTGCAGTTACAAGGGAATACAGTAGATCATAAGTGACAGTCAAATGTTTTGGTCGTTATTTGATGTATACATGACTTTCTCTACTCTTGTACAAACACTTATTGCTCTATCTACTTCAAGATAAACATTATCTTATTGTAGTTACAAGGGAATACAGTAGACTTTAAGTGACTGTCAAATGTTTTGGTAGTTATGTGATGTATACATGACTTTCTCTACTCTTGTACAAACACTTATTGCTCTATCTACTTCAAGATAAACAAAATCTTATTGTAGTTACAAGGGAATACAGTAAACTTTAAGTGACTGTCAAATGTTTTGGTCGTTATGTGATGTATACATGACTTTCTCTACTCTTGTACAAACACTTATTGCTCTATCTACTTCAAGATAAACATTACCTTCTTGTAGTTACAAGGGAATACAGTAGACTTTAAGTGACAGTCAAATGTTTTGGTCGTTATGTGATGTACTCATGACTTTCTCTACTCTTGTACAAACACTTATTGCTATATCTACTTCAAGATAAACATTACCTTCTTGTAGTTACAAGGGAATACAGTAGACTTTAAGTGACAGTCAAATGTTTTGGTCGTTATGTGATGTATACATGACTTTCTCTACTCTTGTACAAACACTTATTGCTCTATCTACTTCAAGATAAACATTATCTTATTGTAGTTACAAGGGAATACAGTAGACTTTAAGTGATAGTCAAATGTTTTGGTCGTTATGTGATGTATACATGACTTTCTCTACCCTTGTACAAACACTTGTTGTTCTATCTACTTCAAATTAAACAAAATCTTATTGTAGTTTACAAGGGAATACAGTAGACTTTAAGTGATAGTCAAATGTTTTGGTCGTTATGTGATGTATACATGACTTTCTCTACCCTTGTACAAACACTTATTGCTCTATCAACTTCAAGATAAACATTATCTTATTGTAGTTACAAGGGAATACAGTAGACTAAGTGATAGTCAAATGTTTTGGTCGTTATGTGATGTATACACGACTTTCTCTACTCTTGTACAAACACTTATTGCTCTATCTACTTCAAGATAAACATTATCTTATTGTAGTTGCAAGGGAATACAGTAGACTTTAAGTGATATTTAAATGTTTTGGTCGTTATGTGATGTATACATGACTTTCTCTACTCATGTACAAACACTTATTGCTCTATCTACATCAAGATAAACATTATCTTATTGTAGTTGCAAGGGAATACAGCAGACTTTAAGGGATAGTTAAATGTTTTGGTCGTTATGTGATGTATACATGACTTTCTCTACTCATGTACAAACACTTATTGCTCTATCTACTTCAAGATTAACATTATCTTATTGTAGTTGCAAGGGAATACAGGAAACTTTAAGTGATAGTCAAATGTTTTGGTCGTTATGTGATGCATACATGACTTTCTCTACTCTTGTACAAACACTTATTGCTCTATCTACTTCAAGATAAACATTATCTTATTGTAGTTGCAAGGGAATACAGTAAACTTTAAGTGATAGTTAAATGTTTTGGTCGTTATGTGATGTAAACATCACTTTCTCTGCTCTTGTACAAACACTTATTGCTCTATCTACTTCAAGATAAACATTATCTTATTGTAGTTGCAAGGGAATACAGTAGACTAAGTGATAGTCAAATGTTTTGGTCGTTATGTGATGTAAACATGACTTTCTCTACTCTTGTACAAACACTTATTGCTCTATCTACTTCAAGATAAACATTATCTTATTGTAGTTGCAAGGGAATACAGTAGACTAAGTGATAGTCAAATGTTTTGGTCGTTATGTGATATATATACATGACTTTCTCTACTCTTGTACAAACACTTATTGTTCTATCTACTTCAAGATAAACAAAACCTTATTGTAGTTTACAAGGGAATACAGTAGACTTTAAGTGATAGTCAAATGTTTTGGTCGTTATGTGATGTATACATGACTTTCTCTACCCTTGTACAAACACTTATTGCTCTATCTACTTCAAGATAAACATTATCTTATTGTAGTTGCAAGGGAATACAGTAGACTTTAAGTGATAGTTAAATGTTTTGGTCGTAATGTGATGTATACATGACTTTCTCTACTCATGTACAAACACTTATTGCTCTATCTACTTCAAGATAAACATTATCTTATTGTAGTTGCAAGGGAATACAGTAGACTAAGTGATAGTCAAATGTTTTGGTCGTTATGTGATGTATACATGACTTTCTCTACTCATGTACAAACACTTATTGCTCTATCTACATCAAGATAAACATTATCTTATTGTAGTTGCAAGGGAATACAGCAGACTTTAAGGGATAGTTAAATGTTTTGGTCGTTATGTGATGTATACATGACTTTCTCTACTCATGTACAAACACTTATTGCTCTATCTACATCAAGATAAACATTATCTTATTGTAGTTGCAAGGGAATACAGCAGACTTTAAGGGATAGTTAAATGTTTTGGTCGTTATGTGATGTATACATGACTTTCTCTACTCATGTACAAACACTTATTGCTCTATCTACTTCAAGATTAACATTATCTTATTGTAGTTGCAAGGGAATACAGGAAACTTTAAGTGATAGTCAAATGTTTTGGTCGTTATGTGATGCATACATGACTTTCTCTACTCTTGTACAAACACTTATTGCTCTATCTACTTCAAGATAAACATTATCTTATTGTAGTTGCAAGGGAATACAGTAAACTTTAAGTGATAGTTAAATGTTTTGGTCGTTATGTGATGTAAACATGACTTTCTCTGCTCTTGTACAAACACTTATTGCTCTATCTACTTCAAGATAAACATTATCTTATTGTAGTTGCAAGGGAATACAGTAGACTAAGTGATAGTCAAATGTTTTGGTCGTTATGTGATGTAAACATGACTTTCTCTACTCTTGTACAAACACTTATTGCTCTATCTACTTCAAGATAAACATTATCTTATTGTAGTTGCAAGGGAATACAGTAGACTAAGTGATAGTCAAATGTTTTGGTCGTTATGTGATATATATACATGACTTTCTCTACTCTTGTACAAACACTTATTGTTCTATCTACTTCAAGATAAACAAAACCTTATTGTAGTTTACAAGGGAATACAGTAGACTTTAAGTGATAGTCAAATGTTTTGGTCGTTATGTGATGTATACATGACTTTCTCTACCCTTGTGCAAACACTTATTGCTCTATCTACTTCAAGATAAACATTATCTTATTGTAGTTGCAAGGGAATACAGTAGACTTTAAGTGATAGTTAAATGTTTTGGTCGTAATGTGATGTATACATGACTTTCTCTACTCATGTACAAACACTTATTGCTCTATCTACTTCAAGATAAACATTATCTTATTGTAGTTGCAAGGGAATACAGTAGACTTTAAGTGATAGTTAAATGTTTTGGTCGCTATGTGATGTATACATGACTTTCTCTACTCATGTACAAACACTTATTGCTCTATCTACTTCAAGATAAACATTATCTTATTGTAGTTGCAAGGGAATACAGTAGACTAAGTGATAGTCAAATGTTTTGTTCGTTATGTGGTGTATACATGACTTTCTCTACTCTTGTACAAACACTTATTGCTCTATCTACTTCAAGATAAACATTATCTTATTGTAGTTGCAAGGGAATACAGTAGACTAAGTGATAGTCAAATGTTTTGGTCGTTATGTGATGTAAACATGACTTTCTCTACTCTTGTACAAACACTTATTGCTCTATCTACTTCAAGATAAACATTATCTTATTGTGGTTGCAAGGGAATACAGTAGACTTTAAGTGATATTTAAATGTTTTGGTCGTTATGTGATGTATACATGACTTTCTCTACTCATGTACAAACACTTATTGCTCTATCTACATCAAGATAAACATTATCTTATTGTAGTTGCAAGGGAATACAGCAGACTTTAAGGGATAGTTAAATGTTTTGGTCGTTATGTGATGTATACATGACTTTCTCTACTCATGTACAAACACTTATTGCTCTATCTACTTCAAGATTAACATTATCTTATTGTAGTTGCAAGGGAATACAGGAAACTTTAAGTGATAGTCAAATGTTTTGGTCGTTATGTGATGCATACATGACTTTCTCTACTCTTGTACAAACACTTATTGCTCTATCTACTTCAAGATAAACATTATCTTATTGTAGTTGCAAGGGAATACAGTAGACTAAGTGATAGTCAAATGTTTTGGTCGTTATGTGATGTAAACATGACTTTCTCTACTCTTGTACAAACACTTATTGCTCTATCTACTTCAAGATAAACATTATCTTATTGTAGTTGCAAGGGAATACAGTAGACTAAGTGATAGTCAAATGTTTTGTTCGTTATGTGATATATATACATGACTTTCTCTACTCTTGTACAAACACTTATTGCTCTATCTACTTCAAGATAAACATTACCTTATTGTAGTTGCAAGGGAATACAGTAGACCTTAAGTGATAGTCAAATGTTTTGATCGTTATGTGATGTATACATTACTTTCTCTACTCTTGTATAAACACTTATTGCTCTATCTACTTCAAGATAAACATCATCTTATTGTAGTTGCAAGGGAATAAAGTAGACTTTAAGTGATAGTCAGATGTTTTGGTCGCTATGTGATGTATACATGACTGTCTACTCTTGTACAAACACTTATTGCTCTATCTACTTCAAGATAAACATTATCTTATTGTAGTTACAAGGGAATACAGTAGACTTTAAGTGATAGTCAAATGTTTTGATTGTTATGTGATGTATACATGACTTTCTCTACTCTTGTACAAACACTTATTGCTCTATCTACTTCAAGATAAACATTATCTTGTTGTAGTTGCAAGGGAATACAGTAGACTTTAAGTGATAGTCAAATATTTTGGTCGTTATGTGATGTATACATGACTTTCTCTACTCTTGTACAAACACTTATTGCTCTATCTACTTCAAGATAAACATTATCTTATTTAGTTGCAAGGGAATACAGTAGACTTCAAGCGATAGACAAATGTTTTGGTCGTTATGTGATGTATACATGTGTTTCTCTACTCTTGTATAAACACTTATTGCTCTATCTACTTCAAGATAAACATTATCTTATTGTAGTTACAAGGGAAGACAGTAGACTTTAAGTGATAGTCAAATGTTTTGGTCGTTATGTGATGTATACATGACTTTCTCTACTCTTGTACAAACACTTATTGCTCTATCTACTTCAAGATAAACATTATCTTATTGTAGTTGCAAGGGAAGACAGTAGACTTTAAGTGATAGTCAAATGTTTTGGTCGTTATGTGATGTATACATGACTTTCTCCACTCTTGTACAAACACTTATTGCTCTATCTACTTCAAGATAAACATTATCTTATTGTAGTTACAAGGGAATACAGTAGACTTTAAGTGATAGTCAAATGTTTTGGTCGTTATGTGATGTATACATGACTTTCTCTACTCTTGTACAAACACTTATTGCTCTATCTACTTCAAGATAAACATTATCTTATTGTAGTTGCAAGGGAAGACAGTAGACTTTAAGTGATAGTCAAATGTTTTGGTCGTTATGTGATGTATACATGACTTTCTCCACTCTTGTATAAACACTTATTGCTCTATCTACTTCAAGATAAACATCATCTTATTGTAGTTGCAAGGGAATAAAGTAGACTTTAAGTGATAGTCAGATGTTTTGGTCGCTATGTGATGTATACATGACTGTCTACTCTTGTACAAACACTTATTGCTCTATCTACTTCAAGATAAACATTACCTTCTTGTAGTTACAAGGGAATACAGTAGACTTTAAGTGACAGTCAAATGTTTTGGTCGCTATGTGATGTACTCATGACTTTCTCTACTCTTGTACAAACACTTATTGCTCTATCTACTTCAAGATAAACATTACCTTCTTGTAGTTACAAGGGAATACAGTAGACTTTAAGTGACAGTCAAATGTTTTGGTCGTTATGTGATGTATACATGACTTTCTCTACTCTTGTACAAACACTTATTGCTCTATCTACTTCAAGATAAACATTATCTTATTGTAGTTACAAGAGAATACAGTAGACTTTAAGTGATAGTCAAATGTTTTGGTCGTTACGTGATGTATACATGACTTTCTCTACTCTTGTACAAACACTTATTGCTCTATCTACTTCAAGATAAACATTATCTTATTGTAGTTACAAGGGAATACAGTAGACTTTAAGTGATAGTCAAAAGTTTTGGTCGTTATGTGATGTATACATGACTTTCTCTACTCTTCTATAAACACTTATTGCTCTATCTACTTCAAGATAAACATCGTATTGCAGTTACAAGGGAATACAGTAGATCATAAGTGACAGTCAAATGTTTTGGTCGTTATTTGATGTATACATGACTTTCTCTGCTCTTGTACAAACACTTATTGCTCTATCTACTTCAAGATAAACATTATCTTATTGTAGTTACAAGGGAATACAGTAGACTTTAAGTGTCTGTCAAATGTTTTGGTAGTTATGTGATGTATACATGACTTTCTCTACTCTTGTACAAACACTTATTGCTCTATCTACTTCAAGATAAACAAAATCTTATTGTAGTTACAAGGGAATACAGTACACTTTAAGTGACTGTCAAATGTTTTGGTCGTTATGTGATGTATACATGACTTTCTCTACTCTTGTACAAACACTTATTGCTCTATCTACTTCAAGATAAACATTACCTTCTTGTAGTTACAAGGGAATACAGTAGACTATAAGTGACAGTCAAATGTTTTGGTCGTTATGTGATGTACTCATGACTTTCTCTACTCTTGTACAAACACTTATTGCTCTATCTACTTCAAGATAAACATTACCTTCTTGTAGTTACAAGGGAATACAGCAGACTTTAAGTGACAGTCAAATGTTTTGGTCGTTATGTGATGTATACATGACTTTCTCTACTCTTGTACAAACACTTATTAATCTATCTACTTCAAGATAAACATTATCTTATTGTAGTTACAAGGGAATACAGTAGACTTTAAGTGATAGTCAAATGTTTTGGTCGTTATGTGATGTATACATGACTTTCTCTACTCTTGTACAAACACTTGTTGTTCTATCTACTTCAAATTAAACAAAATCTTATTGTAGTTTACAAGGGAATACAGTAAACTTTAAGTGATAGTCAAATGTTTTGGTCGTTATGTGATGTATACATGACTTCCTCTACTCTTGTACAAACACTTATTGTTCTATCTACTTCAAGATAAACAAAACCTTATTGTAGTTTACAAGGGAATACAGTAGACTTTAAGTGATAGTCAAATGTTTTGGTCGTTATGTGATGTATACATGACTTTCTCTACCCTTGTACAAACACTTATTGCTCTATCTACTTCAAGATAAACATTATCTTATTGTAGTTGCAAGGGAATACAGTAGACTTTAAGTGATAGTTAAATGTTTTGGTCGTAATGTGATGTATACATGACTTTCTCTACTCATGTACAAACACTTATTGCTCTATCTACTTCAAGATAAACATTATCTTATTGTAGTTGCAAGGGAATACAGTAGACTAAGTGATAGTCAAATGTTTTGGTCGTTATGTGATGTATACATGACTTTCTCTACTCATGTACAAACACTTATTGCTCTATCTACTTCAAGATAAACATTATCTTATTGTAGTTGCAAGGGAATACAGTAGACTTTAAGTGATAGTTAAATGTTTTGGTCGCTATGTGATGTATACATGACTTTCTCTACTCATGTACAAACACTTATTGCTCTATCTACTTCAAGATAAACATTATCTTATTGTAGTTGCAAGGGAATACAGTAGACTTTAAGTGATAGTTAAATGTTTTGGTCGCTATGTGATGTATACATGACTTTCTCTACTCATGTACAAACACTTATTGCTCTATCTACTTCAAGATAAACATTATCTTATTGTAGTTGCAAGGGAATACAGTAGACTAAGTGATAGTCAAATGTTTTGTTCGTTATGTGGTGTATACATGACTTTCTCTACTCTTGTACAAACACTTATTGCTCTATCTACTTCAAGATAAACATTATCTTATTGTAGTTGCAAGGGAATACAGTAGACTAAGTGATAGTCAAATGTTTTGGTCGTTATGTGATGTAAACATGACTTTCTCTACTCTTGTACAAACACTTATTGCTCTATCTACTTCAAGATAAACATTATCTTATTGTAGTTGCAAGGGAATACAGTAGACTTTAAGTGATATTTAAATGTTTTGGTCGTTATGTGATGTATACATGACTTTCTCTACTCATGTACAAACACTTATTGCTCTATCTACATCAAGATAAACATTATCTTATTGTAGTTGCAAGGGAATACAGCAGACTTTAAGGGATAGTTAAATGTTTTGGTCGTTATGTGATGTATACATGACTTTCTCTACTCATGTACAAACACTTATTGCTCTATCTACTTCAAGATTAACATTATCTTATTGTAGTTGCAAGGGAATACAGGAAACTTTAAGTGATAGTCAAATGTTTTGGTCGTTATGTGATGCATACATGACTTTCTCTACTCTTGTACAAACACTTATTGCTCTATCTACTTCAAGATAAACATTATCTTATTGTAGTTGCAAGGGAATACAGTAGACTAAGTGATAGTCAAATGTTTTGGTCGTTATGTGATGTAAACATGACTTTCTCTACTCTTGTACAAACACTTATTGCTCTATCTACTTCAAGATAAACATTATCTTATTGTAGTTGCAAGGGAATACAGTAGACTAAGTGATAGTCAAATGTTTTGGTCGTTATGTGATATATATACATGACTTTCTCTACTCTTGTACAAACACTTATTGCTCTATCTACTTCAAGATAAACATTATCTTATTGTAGTTGCAAGGGAATACAGTAGACCTTAAGTGATAGTCAAATGTTTTGATCGTTATGTGATGTATACATTACTTTCTCTACTCTTGTATAAACACTTATTGCTCTATCTACTTCAAGATAAACATCATCTTATTGTAGTTGCAAGGGAATAAAGTAGACTTTAAGTGATAGTCAGATGTTTTGGTCGCTATGTGATGTATACATGACTGTCTACTCTTGTACAAACACTTATTGCTCTATCTACTTCAAGATAAACATTATCTTATTGTAGTTACAAGGGAATACAGTAGACTTTAAGTGATAGTCAAATGTTTTGATTGTTATGTGATGTATACATGACTTTCTCTACTCTTGTACAAACACTTATTGCTCTATCTACTTCAAGATAAACATTATCTTGTTGTAGTTGCAAGGGAATACAGTAGACTTTAAGTGATAGTCAAATATTTTGGTCGTTATGTGATGTATACATGACTTTCTCTACTCTTGTACAAACACTTATTGCTCTATCTACTTCAAGATAAACATTATCTTATTTAGTTGCAAGGGAATACAGTAGACTTCAAGCGATAGACAAATGTTTTGGTCGTTATGTGATGTATACATGTGTTTCTCTACTCTTGTACAAACACTTATTGCCCTATCTACTTCAAGACAAACATTATCTTATTGTAGTTACAAGGGAATACAGTAGACTTTAAGTGATAGTCAAATGTTTTGGTCGTTATGTGATGTATACATGACTTTCTCTACTCTTGTACAAACACTTATTGCTCTATCTACTTCAAGATAAACATTATCTTATTGTAGTTGCAAGGGAAGACAGTAGACTTTAAGTGATAGTCAAATGTTTTGGTCGTTATGTGATGTATACATGACTTTCTCTACTCTTGTATAAACACTTATTGCTCTATCTACTTCAAGATAAACATTATCTTATTGTAGTTACAAGGGAAGACAGTAGACTTTAAGTGATAGTCAAATGTTTTGGTCGTTATGTGATGTATACATGACTTTCTCTACTCTTGTACAAACACTTATTGCTCTATCTACTTCAAGATAAACATTATCTTATTGTAGTTGCAAGGGAAGACAGTAGACTTTAAGTGATAGTCAAATGTTTTGGTCGTTATGTGATGTATACATGACTTTCTCCACTCTTGTACAAACACTTATTGCTCTATCTACTTCAAGATAAACATTATCTTATTGTAGTTACAAGGGAATACAGTAGACTTTAAGTGATAGTCAAATGTTTTGGTCGTTATGTGATGTATACATGACTTTCTCTACTCTTGTACAAACACTTATTGCTCTATCTACTTCAAGATAAACATTATCTTATTGTAGTTGCAAGGGAAGACAGTAGACTTTAAGTGATAGTCAAATGTTTTGGTCGTTATGTGATGTATACATGACTTTCTCTACTCTTGTACAAACACTTATTGCTCTATCTACTTCAAGATAAACATTATCTTATTGTAGTTACAAGGGAAGACAGTAGACTTTAAGTGATAGTCAAATGTTTTGGTCGTTATGTGATGTATACATGACTTTCTCTACTCTTGTACAAACACTTATTGCTCTATCTACTTCAAGATAAACATTATCTTATTGTAGTTACAAGGGAATACAGTAGACTTTAAGTGATAGTCAAAAGTTTTGGTCGTTATGTGATGTATACATGACTTTCTCTACTCTTCTATAAACACTTATTGCTCTATCTACTTCAAGATAAACATCGTATTGCAGTTACAAGGGAATACAGTAGATCATAAGTGACAGTCAAATGTTTTGGTCGTTATTTGATGTATACATGACTTTCTCTACTCTTGTACAAACACTTATTGCTCTATCTACTTCAAGATAAACATTATCTTATTGTAGTTACAAGGGAATACAGTAGACTTTAAGTGACTGTCAAATGTTTTGGTAGTTATGTGATGTATACATGACTTTCTCTACTCTTGTACAAACACTTATTGCTCTATCTACTTCAAGATAAACAAAATCTTATTGTAGTTACAAGGGAATACAGTAAACTTTAAGTGACTGTCAAATGTTTTGGTCGTTATGTGATGTATACATGACTTTCTCTACTCTTGTACAAACACTTATTGCTCTATCTACTTCAAGATAAACATTACCTTCTTGTAGTTACAAGGGAATACAGTAGACTTTAAGTGACAGTCAAATGTTTTGGTCGTTATGTGATGTACTCATGACTTTCTCTACTCTTGTACAAACACTTATTGCTATATCTACTTCAAGATAAACATTACCTTCTTGTAGTTACAAGGGAATACAGTAGACTTTAAGTGACAGTCAAATGTTTTGGTCGTTATGTGATGTATACATGACTTTCTCTACTCTTGTACAAACACTTATTGCTCTATCTACTTCAAGATAAACATTATCTTATTGTAGTTACAAGGGAATACAGTAGACTTTAAGTGATAGTCAAATGTTTTGGTCGTTATGTGATGTATACATGACTTTCTCTACCCTTGTACAAACACTTGTTGTTCTATCTACTTCAAATTAAACAAAATCTTATTGTAGTTTACAAGGGAATACAGTAGACTTTAAGTGATAGTCAAATGTTTTGGTCGTTATGTGATGTATACATGACTTTCTCTACCCTTGTACAAACACTTATTGCTCTATCAACTTCAAGATAAACATTATCTTATTGTAGTTACAAGGGAATACAGTAGACTAAGTGATAGTCAAATGTTTTGGTCGTTATGTGATGTATACACGACTTTCTCTACTCTTGTACAAACACTTATTGCTCTATCTACTTCAAGATAAACATTATCTTATTGTAGTTGCAAGGGAATACAGTAGACTTTAAGTGATATTTAAATGTTTTGGTCGTTATGTGATGTATACATGACTTTCTCTACTCATGTACAAACACTTATTGCTCTATCTACATCAAGATAAACATTATCTTATTGTAGTTGCAAGGGAATACAGCAGACTTTAAGGGATAGTTAAATGTTTTGGTCGTTATGTGATGTATGCATGACTTTCTCTACTCATGTACAAACACTTATTGCTCTATCTACTTCAAGATTAACATTATCTTATTGTAGTTGCAAGGGAATACAGGAAACTTTAAGTGATAGTCAAATGTTTTGGTCGTTATGTGATGCATACATGACTTTCTCTACTCTTGTACAAACACTTATTGCTCTATCTACTTCAAGATAAACATTATCTTATTGTAGTTGCAAGGGAATACAGTAAACTTTAAGTGATAGTTAAATGTTTTGGTCGTTATGTGATGTAAACATGACTTTCTCTGCTCTTGTACAAACACTTATTGCTCTATCTACTTCAAGATAAACATTATCTTATTGTAGTTGCAAGGAATACAGTAGACTAAGTGATAGTCAAATGTTTTGGTCGTTATGTGATGTAAACATGACTTTCTCTACTCTTGTACAAACACTTATTGCTCTATCTACTTCAAGATAAACATTATCTTATTGTAGTTGCAAGGGAATACAGTAGACTAAGTGATAGTCAAATGTTTTGGTCGTTATGTGATATATATACATGACTTTCTCTACTCTTGTACAAACACTTATTGTTCTATCTACTTCAAGATAAACAAAACCTTATTGTAGTTTACAAGGGAATACAGTAGACTTTAAGTGATAGTCAAATGTTTTGGTCGTTATGTGATGTATACATGACTTTCTCTACCCTTGTACAAACACTTATTGCTCTATCTACTTCAAGATAAACATTATCTTATTGTAGTTGCAAGGGAATACAGTAGACTTTAAGTGATAGTTAAATGTTTTGGTCGTAATGTGATGTATACATGACTTTCTCTACTCATGTACAAACACTTATTGCTCTATCTACTTCAAGATAAACATTATCTTATTGTAGTTGCAAGGGAATACAGTAGACTAAGTGATAGTCAAATGTTTTGGTCGTTATGTGATGTATACATGACTTTCTCTACTCATGTACAAACACTTATTGCTCTATCTACATCAAGATAAACATTATCTTATTGTAGTTGCAAGGGAATACAGCAGACTTTAAGGGATAGTTAAATGTTTTGGTCGTTATGTGATGTATACATGACTTTCTCTACTCATGTACAAACACTTATTGCTCTATCTACATCAAGATAAACATTATCTTATTGTAGTTGCAAGGGAATACAGCAGACTTTAAGGGATAGTTAAATGTTTTGGTCGTTATGTGATGTATACATGACTTTCTCTACTCATGTACAAACACTTATTGCTCTATCTACTTCAAGATTAACATTATCTTATTGTAGTTGCAAGGGAATACAGGAAACTTTAAGTGATAGTCAAATGTTTTGGTCGTTATGTGATGCATACATGACTTTCTCTACTCTTGTACAAACACTTATTGCTCTATCTACTTCAAGATAAACATTATCTTATTGTAGTTGCAAGGGAATACAGTAAATTTTAAGTGATAGTTAAATGTTTTGGTCGTTATGTGATGTAAACATGACTTTCTCTGCTCTTGTACAAACACTTATTGCTCTATCTACTTCAAGATAAACATTATCTTATTGTAGTTGCAAGGGAATACAGTAGACTAAGTGATAGTCAAATGTTTTGGTCGTTATGTGATGTAAACATGACTTTCTCTACTCTTGTACAAACACTTATTGCTCTATCTACTTCAAGATAAACATTATCTTATTGTAGTTGCAAGGGAATACAGTAGACTAAGTGATAGTCAAATGTTTTGGTCGTTATGTGATATATATACATGACTTTCTCTACTCTTGTACAAACACTTATTGTTCTATCTACTTCAAGATAAACAAAACCTTATTGTAGTTTACAAGGGAATACAGTAGACTTTAAGTGATAGTCAAATGTTTTGGTCGTTATGTGATGTATACATGACTTTCTCTACCCTTGTGCAAACACTTATTGCTCTATCTACTTCAAGATAAACATTATCTTATTGTAGTTGCAAGGGAATACAGTAGACTTTAAGTGATAGTTAAATGTTTTGGTCGTAATGTGATGTATACATGACTTTCTCTACTCATGTACAAACACTTATTGCTCTATCTACTTCAAGATAAACATTATCTTATTGTAGTTGCAAGGGAATACAGTAGACTTTAAGTGATAGTTAAATGTTTTGGTCGCTATGTGATGTATACATGACTTTCTCTACTCATGTACAAACACTTATTGCTCTATCTACTTCAAGATAAACATTATCTTATTGTAGTTGCAAGGGAATACAGTAGACTAAGTGATAGTCAAATGTTTTGTTCGTTATGTGGTGTATACATGACTTTCTCTACTCTTGTACAAACACTTATTGCTCTATCTACTTCAAGATAAACATTATCTTATTGTAGTTGCAAGGGAATACAGTAGACTAAGTGATAGTCAAATGTTTTGGTCGTTATGTGATGTAAACATGACTTTCTCTACTCTTGTACAAACACTTATTGCTCTATCTACTTCAAGATAAACATTATCTTATTGTGGTTGCAAGGGAATACAGTAGACTTTAAGTGATATTAAATGTTTTGGTCGTTATGTGATGTATACATGACTTTCTCTACTCATGTACAAACACTTATTGCTCTATCTACATCAAGATAAACATTATCTTATTGTAGTTGCAAGGGAATACAGCAGACTTTAAGGGATAGTTAAATGTTTTGGTCGTTATGTGATGTATACATGACTTTCTCTACTCATGTACAAACACTTATTGCTCTATCTACTTCAAGATTAACATTATCTTATTGTAGTTGCAAGGGAATACAGGAAACTTTAAGTGATAGTCAAATGTTTTGGTCGTTATGTGATGCATACATGACTTTCTCTACTCTTGTACAAACACTTATTGCTCTATCTACTTCAAGATAAACATTATCTTATTGTAGTTGCAAGGGAATACAGTAGACTAAGTGATAGTCAAATGTTTTGGTCGTTATGTGATGTAAACATGACTTTCTCTACTCTTGTACAAACACTTATTGCTCTATCTACTTCAAGATAAACATTATCTTATTGTAGTTGCAAGGGAATACAGTAGACTAAGTGATAGTCAAATGTTTTGGTCGTTATGTGATATATATACATGACTTTCTCTACTCTTGTACAAACACTTATTGCTCTATCTACTTCAAGATAAACATTACCTTATTGTAGTTGCAAGGGAATACAGTAGACCTTAAGTGATAGTCAAATGTTTTGATCGTTATGTGATGTATACATTACTTTCTCTACTCTTGTATAAACACTTATTGCTCTATCTACTTCAAGATAAACATCATCTTATTGTAGTTGCAAGGGAATAAAGTAGACTTTAAGTGATAGTCAGATGTTTTGGTCGCTATGTGATGTATACATGACTGTCTACTCTTGTACAAACACTTATTGCTCTATCTACTTCAAGATAAACATTATCTTATTGTAGTTACAAGGGAATACAGTAGACTTTAAGTGATAGTCAAATGTTTTGATTGTTATGTGATGTATACATGACTTTCTCTACTCTTGTACAAACACTTATTGCTCTATCTACTTCAAGATAAACATTATCTTGTTGTAGTTGCAAGGGAATACAGTAGACTTTAAGTGATAGTCAAATATTTTGGTCGTTATGTGATGTATACATGACTTTCTCTACTCTTGTACAAACACTTATTGCTCTATCTACTTCAAGATAAACATTATCTTATTTAGTTGCAAGGGAATACAGTAGACTTCAAGCGATAGACAAATGTTTTGGTCGTTATGTGATGTATACATGTGTTTCTCTACTCTTGTATAAACACTTATTGCTCTATCTACTTCAAGATAAACATTATCTTATTGTAGTTACAAGGGAAGACAGTAGACTTTAAGTGATAGTCAAATGTTTTGGTCGTTATGTGATGTATACATGACTTTCTCTACTCTTGTACAAACACTTATTGCTCTATCTACTTCAAGATAAACATTATCTTATTGTAGTTGCAAGGGAAGACAGTAGACTTTAAGTGATAGTCAAATGTTTTGGTCGTTATGTGATGTATACATGACTTTCTCCACTCTTGTACAAACACTTATTGCTCTATCTACTTCAAGATAAACATTATCTTATTGTAGTTACAAGGGAATACAGTAGACTTTAAGTGATAGTCAAATGTTTTGGTCGTTATGTGATGTATACATGACTTTCTCTACTCTTGTACAAACACTTATTGCTCTATCTACTTCAAGATAAACATTATCTTATTGTAGTTGCAAGGGAAGACAGTAGACTTTAAGTGATAGTCAAATGTTTTGGTCGTTATGTGATGTATACATGACTTTCTCTACTCTTGTACAAACACTTATTGCTCTATCTACTTCAAGATAAACATTATCTTATTGTAGTTACAAGGGAAGACAGTAGACTTTAAGTGATAGTCAAATGTTTTGGTCGTTATGTGATGTATACATGACTTTCTCTACTCTTGTACAAACACTTATTGCTCTATCTACTTCAAGATAAACATTATCTTATTGTAGTTACAAGGGAATACAGTAGACTTTAAGTGATAGTCAAAAGTTTTGGTCGTTATGTGATGTATACATGACTTTCTCTACTCTTCTATAAACACTTATTGCTCTATCTACTTCAAGATAAACATCGTATTGCAGTTACAAGGGAATACAGTAGATCATAAGTGACAGTCAAATGTTTTGGTCGTTATTTGATGTATACATGACTTTCTCTACTCTTGTACAAACACTTATTGCTCTATCTACTTCAAGATAAACATTATCTTATTGTAGTTACAAGGGAATACAGTAGACTTTAAGTGACTGTCAAATGTTTTGGTAGTTATGTGATGTATACATGACTTTCTCTACTCTTGTACAAACACTTATTGCTCTATCTACTTCAAGATAAACAAAATCTTATTGTAGTTACAAGGGAATACAGTAAACTTTAAGTGACTGTCAAATGTTTTGGTCGTTATGTGATGTATACATGACTTTCTCTACTCTTGTACAAACACTTATTGCTCTATCTACTTCAAGATAAACATTACCTTCTTGTAGTTACAAGGGAATACAGTAGACTTTAAGTGACAGTCAAATGTTTTGGTCGTTATGTGATGTACTCATGACTTTCTCTACTCTTGTACAAACACTTATTGCTATATCTACTTCAAGATAAACATTACCTTCTTGTAGTTACAAGGGAATACAGTAGACTTTAAGTGACAGTCAAATGTTTTGGTCGTTATGTGATGTATACATGACTTTCTCTACTCTTGTACAAACACTTATTGCTCTATCTACTTCAAGATAAACATTATCTTATTGTAGTTACAAGGGAATACAGTAGACTTTAAGTGATAGTCAAATGTTTTGGTCGTTATGTGATGTATACATGACTTTCTCTACCCTTGTACAAACACTTGTTGTTCTATCTACTTCAAATTAAACAAAATCTTATTGTAGTTTACAAGGGAATACAGTAGACTTTAAGTGATAGTCAAATGTTTTGGTCGTTATGTGATGTATACATGACTTTCTCTACCCTTGTACAAACACTTATTGCTCTATCAACTTCAAGATAAACATTATCTTATTGTAGTTACAAGGGAATACAGTAGACTAAGTGATAGTCAAATGTTTTGGTCGTTATGTGATGTATACACGACTTTCTCTACTCTTGTACAAACACTTATTGCTCTATCTACTTCAAGATAAACATTATCTTATTGTAGTTGCAAGGGAATACAGTAGACTTTAAGTGATATTTAAATGTTTTGGTCGTTATGTGATGTATACATGACTTTCTCTACTCATGTACAAACACTTATTGCTCTATCTACATCAAGATAAACATTATCTTATTGTAGTTGCAAGGGAATACAGCAGACTTTAAGGGATAGTTAAATGTTTTGGTCGTTATGTGATGTATACATGACTTTCTCTACTCATGTACAAACACTTATTGCTCTATCTACTTCAAGATTAACATTATCTTATTGTAGTTGCAAGGGAATACAGGAAACTTTAAGTGATAGTCAAATGTTTTGGTCGTTATGTGATGCATACATGACTTTCTCTACTCTTGTACAAACACTTATTGCTCTATCTACTTCAAGATAAACATTATCTTATTGTAGTTGCAAGGGAATACAGTAAACTTTAAGTGATAGTTAAATGTTTTGGTCGTTATGTGATGTAAACATGACTTTCTCTGCTCTTGTACAAACACTTATTGCTCTATCTACTTCAAGATAAACATTATCTTATTGTAGTTGCAAGGGAATACAGTAGACTAAGTGATAGTCAAATGTTTTGGTCGTTATGTGATGTAAACATGACTTTCTCTACTCTTGTACAAACACTTATTGCTCTATCTACTTCAAGATAAACATTATCTTATTGTAGTTGCAAGGGAATACAGTAGACTAAGTGATAGTCAAATGTTTTGGTCGTTATGTGATATATATACATGACTTTCTCTACTCTTGTACAAACACTTATTGTTCTATCTACTTCAAGATAAACAAAACCTTATTGTAGTTTACAAGGGAATACAGTAGACTTTAAGTGATAGTCAAATGTTTTGGTCGTTATGTGATGTATACATGACTTTCTCTACCCTTGTACAAACACTTATTGCTCTATCTACTTCAAGATAAACATTATCTTATTGTAGTTGCAAGGGAATACAGTAGACTTTAAGTGATAGTTAAATGTTTTGGTCGTAATGTGATGTATACATGACTTTCTCTACTCATGTACAAACACTTATTGCTCTATCTACTTCAAGATAAACATTATCTTATTGTAGTTGCAAGGGAATACAGTAGACTAAGTGATAGTCAAATGTTTTGGTCGTTATGTGATGTATACATGACTTTCTCTACTCATGTACAAACACTTATTGCTCTATCTACATCAAGATAAACATTATCTTATTGTAGTTGCAAGGGAATACAGCAGACTTTAAGGGATAGTTAAATGTTTTGGTCGTTATGTGATGTATACATGACTTTCTCTACTCATGTACAAACACTTATTGCTCTATCTACATCAAGATAAACATTATCTTATTGTAGTTGCAAGGGAATACAGCAGACTTTAAGGGATAGTTAAATGTTTTGGTCGTTATGTGATGTATACATGACTTTCTCTACTCATGTACAAACACTTATTGCTCTATCTACTTCAAGATTAACATTATCTTATTGTAGTTGCAAGGGAATACAGGAAACTTTAAGTGATAGTCAAATGTTTTGGTCGTTATGTGATGCATACATGACTTTCTCTACTCTTGTACAAACACTTATTGCTCTATCTACTTCAAGATAAACATTATCTTATTGTAGTTGCAAGGGAATACAGTAAACTTTAAGTGATAGTTAAATGTTTTGGTCGTTATGTGATGTAAACATGACTTTCTCTGCTCTTGTACAAACACTTATTGCTCTATCTACTTCAAGATAAACATTATCTTATTGTAGTTGCAAGGGAATACAGTAGACTAAGTGATAGTCAAATGTTTTGGTCGTTATGTGATGTAAACATGACTTTCTCTACTCTTGTACAAACACTTATTGCTCTATCTACTTCAAGATAAACATTATCTTATTGTAGTTGCAAGGGAATACAGTAGACTAAGTGATAGTCAAATGTTTTGGTCGTTATGTGATATATATACATGACTTTCTCTACTCTTGTACAAACACTTATTGTTCTATCTACTTCAAGATAAACAAAACCTTATTGTAGTTTACAAGGGAATACAGTAGACTTTAAGTGATAGTCAAATGTTTTGGTCGTTATGTGATGTATACATGACTTTCTCTACCCTTGTACAAACACTTATTGCTCTATCTACTTCAAGATAAACATTATCTTATTGTAGTTGCAAGGGAATACAGTAGACTTTAAGTGATAGTTAAATGTTTTGGTCGTAATGTGATGTATACATGACTTTCTCTACTCATGTACAAACACTTATTGCTCTATCTACTTCAAGATAAACATTATCTTATTGTAGTTGCAAGGGAATACAGTAGACTTTAAGTGATAGTTAAATGTTTTGGTCGCTATGTGATGTATACATGACTTTCTCTACTCATGTACAAACACTTATTGCTCTATCTACTTCAAGATAAACATTATCTTATTGTAGTTGCAAGGGAATACAGTAGACTAAGTGATAGTCAAATGTTTTGTTCGTTATGTGGTGTATACATGACTTTCTCTACTCTTGTACAAACACTTATTGCTCTATCTACTTCAAGATAAACATTATCTTATTGTAGTTGCAAGGGAATACAGTAGACTAAGTGATAGTCAAATGTTTTGGTCGTTATGTGATGTAAACATGACTTTCTCTACTCTTGTACAAACACTTATTGCTCTATCTACTTCAAGATAAACATTATCTTATTGTGGTTGCAAGGGAATACAGTAGACTTTAAGTGATATTTAAATGTTTTGGTCGTTATGTGATGTATACATGACTTTCTCTACTCATGTACAAACACTTATTGCTCTATCTACATCAAGATAAACATTATCTTATTGTAGTTGCAAGGGAATACAGCAGACTTTAAGGGATAGTTAAATGTTTTGGTCGTTATGTGATGTATACATGACTTTCTCTACTCATGTACAAACACTTATTGCTCTATCTACTTCAAGATTAACATTATCTTATTGTAGTTGCAAGGGAATACAGGAAACTTTAAGTGATAGTCAAATGTTTTGGTCGTTATGTGATGCATACATGACTTTCTCTACTCTTGTACAAACACTTATTGCTCTATCTACTTCAAGATAAACATTATCTTATTGTAGTTGCAAGGGAATACAGTAGACTAAGTGATAGTCAAATGTTTTGGTCGTTATGTGATGTAAACATGACTTTCTCTACTCTTGTACAAACACTTATTGCTCTATCTACTTCAAGATAAACATTATCTTATTGTAGTTGCAAGGGAATACAGTAGACTAAGTGATAGTCAAATGTTTTGGTCGTTATGTGATATATATACATGACTTTCTCTACTCTTGTACAAACACTTATTGCTCTATCTACTTCAAGATAAACATTACCTTATTGTAGTTGCAAGGGAATACAGTAGACCTTAAGTGATAGTCAAATGTTTTGATCGTTATGTGATGTATACATTACTTTCTCTACTCTTGTATAAACACTTATTGCTCTATCTACTTCAAGATAAACATCATCTTATTGTAGTTGCAAGGGAATAAAGTAGACTTTAAGTGATAGTCAGATGTTTTGGTCGCTATGTGATGTATACATGACTGTCTACTCTTGTACAAACACTTATTGCTCTATCTACTTCAAGATAAACATTATCTTATTGTAGTTACAAGGGAATACAGTAGACTTTAAGTGATAGTCAAATGTTTTGATTGTTATGTGATGTATACATGACTTTCTCTACTCTTGTACAAACACTTATTGCTCTATCTACTTCAAGATAAACATTATCTTGTTGTAGTTGCAAGGGAATACAGTAGACTTTAAGTGATAGTCAAATATTTTGGTCGTTATGTGATGTATACATGACTTTCTCTACTCTTGTACAAACACTTATTGCTCTATCTACTTCAAGATAAACATTATCTTATTTAGTTGCAAGGGAATACAGTAGACTTCAAGCGATAGACAAATGTTTTGGTCGTTATGTGATGTATACATGCGTTTCTCTACTCTTGTACAAACACTTATTGCCCTATCTACTTCAAGACAAACATTATCTTATTGTAGTTACAAGGGAATACAGTAGACTTTAAGTGATAGTCAAATGTTTTGGTCGTTATGTGATGTATACATGACTTTCTCTACTCTTGTACAAACACTTATTGCTCTATCTACTTCAAGATAAACATTATCTTATTGTAGTTGCAAGGGAAGACAGTAGACTTTAAGTGATAGTCAAATGTTTTGGTCGTTATGTGATGTATACATGACTTTCTCTACTCTTGTATAAACACTTATTGCTCTATCTACTTCAAGATAAACATTATCTTATTGTAGTTACAAGGGAAGACAGTAGACTTTAAGTGATAGTCAAATGTTTTGGTCGTTATGTGATGTATACATGACTTTCTCTACTCTTGTACAAACACTTATTGCTCTATCTACTTCAAGATAAACATTATCTTATTGTAGTTGCAAGGGAAGACAGTAGACTTTAAGTGATAGTCAAATGTTTTGGTCGTTATGTGATGTATACATGACTTTCTCCACTCTTGTACAAACACTTATTGCTCTATCTACTTCAAGATAAACATTATCTTATTGTAGTTACAAGGGAATACAGTAGACTTTAAGTGATAGTCAAATGTTTTGGTCGTTATGTGATGTATACATGACTTTCTCTACTCTTGTACAAACACTTATTGCTCTATCTACTTCAAGATAAACATTATCTTATTGTAGTTGCAAGGGAAGACAGTAGACTTTAAGTGATAGTCAAATGTTTTGGTCATTATGTGATGTATACATGACTTTCTCTACTCTTGTACAAACACTTATTAATCTATCTACTTCAAGATAAACATTATCTTATTGTAGTTACAAGGGAATACAGTAGACTTTAAGTGATAGTCAAATGTTTTGGTCGTTATGTGATGTATACATGACTTTCTCTACTCTTGTACAAACACTTGTTGTTCTATCTACTTCAAATTAAACAAAATCTTATTGTAGTTTACAAGGGAATACAGTAAACTTTAAGTGATAGTCAAATGTTTTGGTCGTTATGTGATGTATACATGACTTTCTCTACTCTTCTATAAACACTTATTGCTCTATCTACTTCAAGATAAACATCGTATTGCAGTTACAAGGGAATACAGTAGATCATAAGTGACAGTCAAATGTTTTGGTCGTTATTTGATGTATACATGACTTTCTCTACTCTTGTACAAACACTTATTGCTCTATCTACTTCAAGATAAACATTATCTTATTGTAGTTACAAGGGAATACAGTAGACTTTAAGTGACTGTCAAATGTTTTGGTAGTTATGTGATGTATACATGACTTTCTCTACTCTTGTACAAACACTTATTGCTCTATCTACTTCAAGATAAACAAAATCTTATTGTAGTTACAAGGGAATACAGTAAACTTTAAGTGACTGTCAAATGTTTTGGTCGTTATGTGATGTATACATGACTTTCTCTACTCTTGTACAAACACTTATTGCTCTATCTACTTCAAGATAAACATTACCTTCTTGTAGTTACAAGGGAATACAGTAGACTTTAAGTGACAGTCAAATGTTTTGGTCGTTATGTGATGTACTCATGACTTTCTCTACTCTTGTACAAACACTTATTGCTATATCTACTTCAAGATAAACATTACCTTCTTGTAGTTACAAGGGAATACAGTAGACTTTAAGTGACAGTCAAATGTTTTGGTCGTTATGTGATGTATACATGACTTTCTCTACTCTTGTACAAACACTTATTGCTCTATCTACTTCAAGATAAACATTATCTTATTGTAGTTACAAGGGAATACAGTAGACTTTAAGTGATAGTCAAATGTTTTGGTCGTTATGTGATGTATACATGACTTTCTCTACCCTTGTACAAACACTTGTTGTTCTATCTACTTCAAATTAAACAAAATCTTATTGTAGTTTACAAGGGAATACAGTAGACTTTAAGTGATAGTCAAATGTTTTGGTCGTTATGTGATGTATACATGACTTTCTCTACCCTTGTACAAACACTTATTGCTCTATCAACTTCAAGATAAACATTATCTTATTGTAGTTACAAGGGAATACAGTAGACTAAGTGATAGTCAAATGTTTTGGTCGTTATGTGATGTATACACGACTTTCTCTACTCTTGTACAAACACTTATTGCTCTATCTACTTCAAGATAAACATTATCTTATTGTAGTTGCAAGGGAATACAGTAGACTTTAAGTGATATTTAAATGTTTTGGTCGTTATGTGATGTATACATGACTTTCTCTACTCATGTACAAACACTTATTGCTCTATCTACATCAAGATAAACATTATCTTATTGTAGTTGCAAGGGAATACAGCAGACTTTAAGGGATAGTTAAATGTTTTGGTCGTTATGTGATGTATACATGACTTTCTCTACTCTTGTACAAACACTTATTGCTATATCTACTTCAAGATAAACATTACCTTCTTGTAGTTACAAGGGAATACAGTAGACTTTAAGTGACAGTCAAATGTTTTGGTCGTTATGTGATGTATACATGACTTTCTCTACTCTTGTACAAACACTTATTGCTCTATCTACTTCAAGATAAACATTATCTTATTGTAGTTACAAGGGAATACAGTAGACTTTAAGTGATAGTCAAATGTTTTGGTCGTTATGTGATGTATACATGACTTTCTCTACCCTTGTACAAACACTTGTTGTTCTATCTACTTCAAATTAAACAAAATCTTATTGTAGTTTACAAGGGAATACAGTAGACTTTAAGTGATAGTCAAATGTTTTGGTCGTTATGTGATGTATACATGACTTTCTCTACCCTTGTACAAACACTTATTGCTCTATCAACTTCAAGATAAACATTATCTTATTGTAGTTACAAGGGAATACAGTAGACTAAGTGATAGTCAAATGTTTTGGTCGTTATGTGATGTATACACGACTTTCTCTACTCTTGTACAAACACTTATTGCTCTATCTACTTCAAGATAAACATTATCTTATTGTAGTTGCAAGGGAATACAGTAGACTTTAAGTGATATTTAAATGTTTTGGTCGTTATGTGATGTATACATGACTTTCTCTACTCATGTACAAACACTTATTGCTCTATCTACATCAAGATAAACATTATCTTATTGTAGTTGCAAGGGAATACAGCAGACTTTAAGGGATAGTTAAATGTTTTGGTCGTTATGTGATGTATACATGACTTTCTCTACTCATGTACAAACACTTATTGCTCTATCTACTTCAAGATTAACATTATCTTATTGTAGTTGCAAGGGAATACAGGAAACTTTAAGTGATAGTCAAATGTTTTGGTCGTTATGTGATGCATACATGACTTTCTCTACTCTTGTACAAACACTTATTGCTCTATCTACTTCAAGATAAACATTATCTTATTGTAGTTGCAAGGGAATACAGTAAACTTTAAGTGATAGTTAAATGTTTTGGTCGTTATGTGATGTAAACATGACTTTCTCTGCTCTTGTACAAACACTTATTGCTCTATCTACTTCAAGATAAACATTATCTTATTGTAGTTGCAAGGGAATACAGTAGACTAAGTGATAGTCAAATGTTTTGGTCGTTATGTGATGTAAACATGACTTTCTCTACTCTTGTACAAACACTTATTGCTCTATCTACTTCAAGATAAACATTATCTTATTGTAGTTGCAAGGGAATACAGTAGACTAAGTGATAGTCAAATGTTTTGGTCGTTATGTGATATATATACATGAATTTCTCTACTCTTGTACAAACACTTATTGCTCTATCTACTTCAAGATAAACATTATCTTATTGTAGTTGCAAGGGAATACAGTAGACCTTAAGTGATAGTCAAATGTTTTGATCGTTATGTGATGTATACATGACTTTCTCTACTCTTGTATAAACACTTATTGCTCTATCTACTTCAAGATAAACATCATCTTATTGTAGTTGCAAGGGAATACAGTAGACTTTAAGTGATAGTCAGATGTTTTGGTCGCTATGTGATGTATACATGACTGTCTACTCTTGTACAAACACTTATTGCTCTATCTACTTCAAGATAAACATTATCTTATTGTAGTTACAAGGGAATACAGTAGACTTTAAGTGATAGTCAAATGTTTTGATTGTTATGTGATGTATACATGACTTTCTCTACTCTTGTACAAACATTTATTGCTCTATCTACTTCAAGATAAACATTATCTTGTTGTAGTTGCAAGGGAATACAGTAGACTTTAAGTGATAGTCAAATATTTTGGTCGTTATGTGATGTATACATGACTTTCTCTACTCTTGTACAAACACTTATTGCTCTATCTACTTCAAGATAAACATTATCTTATTGTAGTTGCAAGGGAATACAGTAGACTTCAAGCGATAGACAAATGTTTTGGTCGTTATGTGATGTATACATGACTTTCTCTACTCTTGTACAAACACTTATTGCTCTATTTGCTTCAAGATAAACATTACCTTATTGTAGTTACAAGGGAGTACAGTAGACTTTAAGTGATAGTCAAATGTTTTGGTCGTTATGTGATGTACTCATGACTTTCTCTACTCTTGTACAAACACTTATTGCTCTATCTACTTCAAGATAAACATTACCTTCTTGTAGTTACAAGGGAATACAGTAGACTTTAAGTGACAGTCAAATGTTTTGGTCGTTATGTGATGTACACATGACTTTCTCTACTCTTGTACAAACACTTATTGCTCTATCTACTTCAAGATAAACATTACCTTCTTGTAGTTAGAAGGGAATACAGTAGACTTTAAGTGACAGTCAAATGTTTTGGTCGTTATGTGATGTATACATGACTTTCTCTACTCTTGTACAAACACTTATTGCTCTATCTACTTCAAGATAAACATTATCTTATTGTAGTTACAAGAGAATACAGTAGACTTTAAGTGATAGTCAAATGTTTTGGTCGTTACGTGATGTATACATGACTTTCTCTACTCTTGTACAAACACTTATTGCTCTATCTACTTCAAGATAAACATTATCTTATTGTAGTTACAAGGGAATACAGTAGAATTTAAGTGATAGTCAAAAGTTTTGGTCGTTATGTGATGTATACATGACTTTCTCTACTCTTCTATAAACACTTATTGCTCTATCTACTTCAAGATAAACATCGTATTGCAGTTACAAGGGAATACAGTAGATCATAAGTGACAGTCAAATGTTTTGGTCGTTATTTGATGTATACATGACTTTCTCTACTCTTGTACAAACACTTATTGCTCTATCTACTTCAAGATAAACATTATCTTATTGTAGTTACAAGGGAATACAGTAGACTTTAAGTGACTGTCAAATGTTTTGGTAGTTATGTGATGTATACATGACTTTCTCTACTCTTGTACAAACACTTATTGCTCTATCTACTTCAAGATAAACAAAATCTTATTGTAGTTACAAGGGAATACAGTACACTTTAAGTGACTGTGAAATGTTTTGGTCGTTATGTGATGTATACATGACTTTCTCTACTCTTGTACAAACACTTATTGCTCTATCTACTTCAAGATAAACATTACCTTCTTGTAGTTACAAGGGAATACAGTAGACTATAAGTGACAGTCAAATGTTTTGGTCGTTATGTGATGTACTCATGACTTTCTCTACTCTTGTACAAACACTTATTGCTCTATCTACTTCAAGATAAACATTACCTTCTTGTAGTTACAAGGGAATACAGTAGACTTTAAGTGACAGTCAAATGTTTTGGTCGTTATGTGATGTATACATGACTTTCTCTACTCTTGTACAAACACTTATTAATCTATCTACTTCAAGATAAACATTATCTTATTGTAGTTACAAGGGAATACAGTAGACTTTAAGTGATAGTCAAATGTTTTGGTCGTTATGTGATGTATACATGACTTTCTCTACTCTTGTACAAACACTTGTTGTTCTATCTACTTCAAATTAAACAAAATCTTATTGTAGTTTACAAGGGAATACAGTAAACTTTAAGTGATAGTCAAATGTTTTGGTCGTTATGTGATGTATACATGACTTCCTCTACTCTTGTACAAACACTTATTGTTCTATCTACTTCAAGATAAACAAAACCTTATTGTAGTTTACAAGGGAATACAGTAGACTTTAAGTGATAGTCAAATGTTTTGGTCGTTATGTGATGTATACATGACTTTCTCTACCCTTGTACAAACACTTATTGCTCTATCTACTTCAAGATAAACATTATCTTATTGTAGTTGCAAGGGAATACAGTAGACTTTAAGTGATAGTTAAATGTTTTGGTCGTAATGTGATGTATACATGACTTTCTCTACTCATGTACAAACACTTATTGCTCTATCTACTTCAAGATAAACATTATCTTATTGTACTTGCAAGGGAATACAGTAGACTAAGTGATAGTCAAATGTTTTGGTCGTTATGTGATGTATACATGACTTTCTCTACTCATGTACAAACACTTATTGCTCTATCTACTTCAAGATAAACATTATCTTATTGTAGTTGCAAGGGAATACAGTAGACTTTAAGTGATAGTTAAATGTTTTGGTCGCTATGTGATGTATACATGACTTTCTCTACTCATGTACAAACACTTATTGCTCTATCTACTTCAAGATAAACATTATCTTATTGTAGTTGCAAGGGAATACAGTAGACTAAGTGATAGTCAAATGTTTTGTTCGTTATGTGGTGTATACATGACTTTCTCTACTCTTGTACAAACACTTATTGCTCTATCTACTTCAAGATAAACATTATCTTATTGTAGTTGCAAGGGAATACAGTAGACTTTAAGTGATAGTCAAATGGTTTGGTCGTTATGTGATGTAAACATGACTTTCTCTACTCTTGTACAAACACTTATTGCTCTATCTACTTCAAGATAAACATTATCTTATTGTAGTTGCAAGGGAATACAGTAGACTTTAAGTGATATTTAAATGTTTTGGTCGTTATGTGATGTATACATGACTTTCTCTACTCATGTACAAACACTTATTGCTCTATCTACATCAAGATAAACATTATCTTATTGTAGTTGCAAGGGAATACAGCAGACTTTAAGGGATAGTTAAATGTTTTGGTCGTTATGTGATGTATACATGACTTTCTCTACTCATGTACAAACACTTATTGCTCTATCTACTTCAAGATTAACATTATCTTATTGTAGTTGCAAGGGAATACAGGAAACTTTAAGTGATAGTCAAATGTTTTGGTCGTTATGTGATGCATACATGACTTTCTCTACTCTTGTACAAACACTTATTGCTCTATCTACTTCAAGATAAACATTATCTTATTGTAGTTGCAAGGGAATACAGTAAACTTTAAGTGATAGTTAAATGTTTTGGTCGTTATGTGATGTAAACATGACTTTCTCTGCTCTTGTACAAACACTTATTGCTCTATCTACTTCAAGATAAACATTATCTTATTGTAGTTGCAAGGGAATACAGTAGACTAAGTGATAGTCAAATGTTTTGGTCGTTATGTGATGTAAACATGACTTTCTCTACTCTTGTACAAACACTTATTGCTCTATCTACTTCAAGATAAACATTATCTTATTGTAGTTGCAAGGGAATACAGTAGACTAAGTGATAGTCAAATGTTTTGGTCGTTATGTGATATATATACATGACTTTCTCTACTCTTGTACAAACACTTATTGCTCTATCTACTTCAAGATAAACATTATCTTATTGTAGTTGCAAGGGAATACAGTAGACCTTAAGTGATAGTCAAATGTTTTGATCGTTATGTGATGTATACATGACTTTCTCTACTCTTGTATAAACACTTATTGCTCTATCTACTTCAAGATAAACATCATCTTATTGTAGTTGCAAGGGAATACAGTAGACTTTAAGTGATAGTCAGATGTTTTGGTCGCTATGTGATGTATACATGACTGTCTACTCTTGTACAAACACTTATTGCTCTATCTACTTCAAGATAAACATTATCTTATTGTAGTTACAAGGGAATACAGTAGACTTTAAGTGATAGTCAAATGTTTTGATTGTTATGTGATGTATACATGACTTTCTCTACTCTTGTACAAACATTTATTGCTCTATCTACTTCAAGATAAACATTATCTTGTTGTAGTTGCAAGGGAATACAGTAGACTTTAAGTGATAGTCAAATATTTTGGTCAATATGTGATGTATACATGACTTTCTCTACTCTTGTACAAACACTTATTGCTCTATCTACTTCAAGATAAACATTATCTTATTGTAGTTGCAAGGGAATACAGTAGACTTCAAGCGATAGACAAATGTTTTGGTCGTTATGTGATGTATACATGACTTTCTCTACTCTTGTACAAACACTTATTGCTCTATTTGCTTCAAGATAAACATTACCTTATTGTAGTTACAAGGGAGTACAGTAGACTTTAAGTGATAGTCAAATGTTTTGGTCGTTATGTGATGTATACATGACTTCCTCTACTCTTGTACAAACACTTATTGTTCTATCTACTTCAAGATAAACAAAACCTTATTGTAGTTTACAAGGGAATACAGTAGACTTTAAGTGATAGTCAAATGTTTTGGTCGTTATGTGATGTATACATGACTTTCTCTACCCTTGTACAAACACTTATTGCTCTATCTACTTCAAGATAAACATTATCTTATTGTAGTTGCAAGGGAATACAGTAGACTTTAAGTGATAGTTAAATGTTTTGGTCGTAATGTGATGTATACATGACTTTCTCTACTCATGTACAAACACTTATTGCTCTATCTACTTCAAGATAAACATTATCTTATTGTACTTGCAAGGGAATACAGTAGACTAAGTGATAGTCAAATGTTTTGGTCGTTATGTGATGTATACATGACTTTCTCTACTCATGTACAAACACTTATTGCTCTATCTACTTCAAGATAAACATTATCTTATTGTAGTTGCAAGGGAATACAGTAGACTTTAAGTGATAGTTAAATGTTTTGGTCGCTATGTGATGTATACATGACTTTCTCTACTCATGTACAAACACTTATTGCTCTATCTACTTCAAGATAAACATTATCTTATTGTAGTTGCAAGGGAATACAGTAGACTAAGTGATAGTCAAATGTTTTGTTCGTTATGTGGTGTATACATGACTTTCTCTACTCTTGTACAAACACTTATTGCTCTATCTACTTCAAGATAAACATTATCTTATTGTAGTTGCAAGGGAATACAGTAGACTTTAAGTGATAGTCAAATGGTTTGGTCGTTATGTGATGTAAACATGACTTTCTCTACTCTTGTACAAACACTTATTGCTCTATCTACTTCAAGATAAACATTATCTTATTGTAGTTGCAAGGGAATACAGTAGACTTTAAGTGATATTTAAATGTTTTGGTCGTTATGTGATGTATACATGACTTTCTCTACTCATGTACAAACACTTATTGCTCTATCTACATCAAGATAAACATTATCTTATTGTAGTTGCAAGGGAATACAGCAGACTTTAAGGGATAGTTAAATGTTTTGGTCGTTATGTGATGTATACATGACTTTCTCTACTCATGTACAAACACTTATTGCTCTATCTACTTCAAGATTAACATTATCTTATTGTAGTTGCAAGGGAATACAGGAAACTTTAAGTGATAGTCAAATGTTTTGGTCGTTATGTGATGCATACATGACTTTCTCTACTCTTGTACAAACACTTATTGCTCTATCTACTTCAAGATAAACATTATCTTATTGTAGTTGCAAGGGAATACAGTAAACTTTAAGTGATAGTTAAATGTTTTGGTCGTTATGTGATGTAAACATGACTTTCTCTGCTCTTGTACAAACACTTATTGCTCTATCTACTTCAAGATAAACATTATCTTATTGTAGTTGCAAGGGAATACAGTAGACTAAGTGATAGTCAAATGTTTTGGTCGTTATGTGATGTAAACATGACTTTCTCTACTCTTGTACAAACACTTATTGCTCTATCTACTTCAAGATAAACATTATCTTATTGTAGTTGCAAGGGAATACAGTAGACTAAGTGATAGTCAAATGTTTTGGTCGTTATGTGATATATATACATGACTTTCTCTACTCTTGTACAAACACTTATTGCTCTATCTACTTCAAGATAAACATTATCTTATTGTAGTTGCAAGGGAATACAGTAGACCTTAAGTGATAGTCAAATGTTTTGATCGTTATGTGATGTATACATGACTTTCTCTACTCTTGTATAAACACTTATTGCTCTATCTACTTCAAGATAAACATCATCTTATTGTAGTTGCAAGGGAATACAGTAGACTTTAAGTGATAGTCAGATGTTTTGGTCGCTATGTGATGTATACATGACTGTCTACTCTTGTACAAACACTTATTGCTCTATCTACTTCAAGATAAACATTATCTTATTGTAGTTACAAGGGAATACAGTAGACTTTAAGTGATAGTCAAATGTTTTGATTGTTATGTGATGTATACATGACTTTCTCTACTCTTGTACAAACATTTATTGCTCTATCTACTTCAAGATAAACATTATCTTGTTGTAGTTGCAAGGGAATACAGTAGACTTTAAGTGATAGTCAAATATTTTGGTCAATATGTGATGTATACATGACTTTCTCTACTCTTGTACAAACACTTATTGCTCTATCTACTTCAAGATAAACATTATCTTATTGTAGTTGCAAGGGAATACAGTAGACTTCAAGCGATAGACAAATGTTTTGGTCGTTATGTGATGTATACATGACTTTCTCTACTCTTGTACAAACACTTATTGCTCTATTTGCTTCAAGATAAACATTACCTTATTGTAGTTACAAGGGAGTACAGTAGACTTTAAGTGATAGTCAAATGTTTTGGTCGTTATGTGATGTACTCATGACTTTCTCTACTCTTGTACAAACACTTATTGCTCTATCTACTTCAAGATAAACATTACCTTCTTGTAGTTACAAGGGAATACAGTAGACTTTAAGTGACAGTCAAATGTTTTGGTCGTTATGTGATGTACTCATGACTTTCTCTACTCTTGTACAAACACTTATTGCTCTATCTACTTCAAGATAAACATTACCTTCTTGTAGTTACAAGGGAATACAGTAGACTTTAAGTGACAGTCAAATGTTTTGGTCGTTATGTGATGTATACATGACTTTCTCTACTCTTGTACAAACACTTATTGCTCTATCTACTTCAAGATAAACATTATCTTATTGTAGTTACAAGAGAATACAGTAGACTTTAAGTGATAGTCAAATGTTTTGGTCGTTACGTGATGTATACATGACTTTCTCTACTCTTGTACAAACACTTATTGCTCTATCTACTTCAAGATAAACATTATCTTATTGTAGTTACAAGGGAATACAGTAGAATTTAAGTGATAGTCAAAAGTTTTGGTCGTTATGTGATGTATACATGACTTTCTCTACTCTTCTATAAACACTTATTGCTCTATCTACTTCAAGATAAACATCGTATTGCAGTTACAAGGGAATACAGTAGATCATAAGTGACAGTCAAATGTTTTGGTCGTTATTTGATGTATACATGACTTTCTCTACTCTTGTACAAACACTTATTGCTCTATCTACTTCAAGATAAACATTATCTTATTGTAGTTACAAGGGAATACAGTAGACTTTAAGTGACTGTCAAATGTTTTGGTAGTTATGTGATGTATACATGACTTTCTCTACTCTTGTACAAACACTTATTGCTCTATCTACTTCAAGATAAACAAAATCTTATTGTAGTTACAAGGGAATACAGTACACTTTAAGTGACTGTCAAATGTTTTGGTCGTTATGTGATGTATACATGACTTTCTCTACTCTTGTACAAACACTTATTGCTCTATCTACTTCAAGATAAACATTACCTTCTTGTAGTTACAAGGGAATACAGTAGACTATAAGTGACAGTCAAATGTTTTGGTCGTTATGTGATGTACTCATGACTTTCTCTACTCTTGTACAAACACTTATTGCTCTATCTACTTCAAGATAAACATTACCTTCTTGTAGTTACAAGGGAATACAGTAGACTTTAAGTGACAGTCAAATGTTTTGGTCGTTATGTGATGTATACATGACTTTCTCTACTCTTGTACAAACACTTATTAATCTATCTACTTCAAGATAAACATTATCTTATTGTAGTTACAAGGGAATACAGTAGACTTTAAGTGATAGTCAAATGTTTTGGTCGTTATGTGATGTATACATGACTTTCTCTACTCTTGTACAAACACTTGTTGTTCTATCTACTTCAAATTAAACAAAATCTTATTGTAGTTTACAAGGGAATACAGTAAACTTTAAGTGATAGTCAAATGTTTTGGTCGTTATGTGATGTATACATGACTTCCTCTACTCTTGTACAAACACTTATTGTTCTATCTACTTCAAGATAAACAAAACCTTATTGTAGTTTACAAGGGAATACAGTAGACTTTAAGTGATAGTCAAATGTTTTGGTCGTTATGTGATGTATACATGACTTTCTCTACCCTTGTACAAACACTTATTGCTCTATCTACTTCAAGATAAACATTATCTTATTGTAGTTGCAAGGGAATACAGTAGACTTTAAGTGATAGTTAAATGTTTTGGTCGTAATGTGATGTATACATGACTTTCTCTACTCATGTACAAACACTTATTGCTCTATCTACTTCAAGATAAACATTATCTTATTGTAGTTGCAAGGGAATACAGTAGACTAAGTGATAGTCAAATGTTTTGGTCGTTATGTGATGTATACATGACTTTCTCTACTCATGTACAAACACTTATTGCTCTATCTACTTCAAGATAAACATTATCTTATTGTAGTTGCAAGGGAATACAGTAGACTTTAAGTGATAGTTAAATGTTTTGGTCGCTATGTGATGTATACATGACTTTCTCTACTCATGTACAAACACTTATTGCTCTATCTACTTCAAGATAAACATTATCTTATTGTAGTTGCAAGGGAATACAGTAGACTAAGTGATAGTCAAATGTTTTGTTCGTTATGTGGTGTATACATGACTTTCTCTACTCTTGTACAAACACTTATTGCTCTATCTACTTCAAGATAAACATTATCTTATTGTAGTTGCAAGGGAATACAGTAGACTTTAAGTGATAGTCAAATGGTTTGGTCGTTATGTGATGTAAACATGACTTTCTCTACTCTTGTACAAACACTTATTGCTCTATCTACTTCAAGATAAACATTATCTTATTGTAGTTGCAAGGGAATACAGTAGACTTTAAGTGATATTTAAATGTTTTGGTCGTTATGTGATGTATACATGACTTTCTCTACTCATGTACAAACACTTATTGCTCTATCTACATCAAGATAAACATTATCTTATTGTAGTTGCAAGGGAATACAGCAGACTTTAAGGGATAGTTAAATGTTTTGGTCGTTATGTGATGTATACATGACTTTCTCTACTCATGTACAAACACTTATTGCTCTATCTACTTCAAGATTAACATTATCTTATTGTAGTTGCAAGGGAATACAGGAAACTTTAAGTGATAGTCAAATGTTTTGGTCGTTATGTGATGCATACATGACTTTCTCTACTCTTGTACAAACACTTATTGCTCTATCTACTTCAAGATAAACATTATCTTATTGTAGTTGCAAGGGAATACAGTAGACTAAGTGATAGTCAAATGTTTTGGTCGTTATGTGATATATATACATGACTTTCTCTACTCTTGTACAAACACTTATTGCTCTATCTACTTCAAGATAAACATTATCTTATTGTAGTTGCAAGGGAATACAGTTGACCTTAAGTGATAGTCAAATGTTTTGATCGTTATGTGATGTATACATGACTTTCTCTACTCTTGTATAAACACTTATTGCTCTATCTACTTCAAGATAAACATCATCTTATTGTAGTTGCAAGGGAATAAAGTAGACTTTAAGTGATAGTCAGATGTTTTGGTCGCTATGTGATGTATACATGACTGTCTACTCTTGTACAAACACTTATTGCTCTATCTACTTCAAGATAAACATTATCTTATTGTAGTTACAAGGGAATACAGTAGACTTTAAGTGATAGTCAAATGTTTTGATTGTTATGTGATGTATACATGACTTTCTCTACTCTTGTACAAACACTTATTGCTCTATCTACTTCAAGATAAACATTATCTTGTTGTAGTTGCAAGGGAATACAGTAGACTTTAAGTGATAGTCAAATATTTTGGTCGTTATGTGATGTATACATGACTTTCTCTACTCTTGTACAAACACTTATTGCTCTATCTACTTCAAGATAAACATTATCTTATTTAGTTGCAAGGGAATACAGTAGACTTCAAGCGATAGACAAATGTTTTGGTCGTTATGTGATGTATACATGACTTTCTCTACTCATGTACAAACACTTATTGCTCTATCTACTTCAAGATTAACATTATCTTATTGTAGTTGCAAGGGAATACAGGAAACTTTAAGTGATAGTCAAATGTTTTGGTCGTTATGTGATGCATACATGACTTTCTCTACTCTTGTACAAACACTTATTGCTCTATCTACTTCAAGATAAACATTATCTTATTGTAGTTGCAAGGGAATACAGTAAACTTTAAGTGATAGTTAAATGTTTTGGTCGTTATGTGATGTATACATGACTTTCTCTACTCATGTACAAACACTTATTGCTCTATCTACTTCAAGATTAACATTATCTTATTGTAGTTGCAAGGGAATACAGGAAACTTTAAGTGATAGTCAAATGTTTTGGTCGTTATGTGATGTATACATGACTTTCTCTACTCTTGTACAAACACTTATTGCTCTATCTACTTCAAGATAAACATTATCTTATTGTAGTTACAAGGGAATACAGTAGAATTTAAGTGATAGTCAAAAGTTTTGGTCGTTATGTGATGTATACATGACTTTCTCTACTCTTCTATAAACACTTATTGCTCTATCTACTTCAAGATAAACATCGTATTGCAGTTACAAGGGAATACAGTAGATCATAAGTGACAGTCAAATGTTTTGGTCGTTATTTGATGTATACATGACTTTCTCTACTCTTGTACAAACACTTATTGCTCTATCTACTTCAAGATAAACATTACCTTCTTGTAGTTACAAGGGAATACAGTAGACTTTAAGTGACTGTCAAATGTTTTGGTAGTTATGTGATGTATACATGACTTTCTCTACTCTTGTACAAACACTTATTGCTCTATCTACTTCAAGATAAACAAAATCTTATTGTAGTTACAAGGGAATACAGTACACTTTAAGTGACTGTCAAATGTTTTGGTCGTTATGTGATGTATACATGACTTTCTCTACTCTTGTACAAACACTTATTGCTCTATCTACTTCAAGATAAACATTACCTTCTTGTAGTTACAAGGGAATACAGTAGACTATAAGTGACAGTCAAATGTTTTGGTCGTTATGTGATGTACTCATGACTTTCTCTACTCTTGTACAAACACTTATTGCTCTATCTACTTCAAGATAAACATTACCTTCTTGTAGTTACAAGGGAATACAGTAGACTTTAAGTGACAGTCAAATGTTTTGGTCGTTATGTGATGTATACATGACTTTCTCTACTCTTGTACAAACACTTATTAATCTATCTACTTCAAGATAAACATTATCTTATTGTAGTTACAAGGGAATACAGTAGACTTTAAGTGATAGTCAAATGTTTTGGTCGTTATGTGATGTATACATGACTTTCTCTACTCTTGTACAAACACTTGTTGTTCTATCTACTTCAAATTAAACAAAATCTTATTGTAGTTTACAAGGGAATACAGTAAACTTTAAGTGATAGTCAAATGTTTTGGTCGTTATGTGATGTATACATGACTTCCTCTACTCTTGTACAAACACTTACTGTTCTATCTACTTCAAGATAAACAAAACCTTATTGTAGTTTACAAGGGAATACAGTAGACTTTAAGTGATAGTCAAATGTTTTGGTCGTTATGTGATGTATACATGACTTTCTCTACCCTTGTACAAACACTTATTGCTCTATCTACTTCAAGATAAACATTATCTTATTGTAGTTGCAAGGGAATACAGTAGACTTTAAGTGATAGTTAAATGTTTTGGTCGTAATGTGATGTATACATGACTTTCTCTACTCATGTACAAACACTTATTGCTCTATCTACTTCAAGATAAACATTATCTTATTGTAGTTGCAAGGGAATACAGTAGACTAAGTGATAGTCAAATGTTTTGGTCGTTATGTGATGTATACATGACTTTCTCTACTCATGTACAAACACTTATTGCTCTATCTACTTCAAGATAAACATTATCTTATTGTAGTTGCAAGGGAATACAGTAGACTTTAAGTGATAGTTAAATGTTTTGGTCGCTATGTGATGTATACATGACTTTCTCTACTCATGTACAAACACTTATTGCTCTATCTACTTCAAGATAAACATTATCTTATTGTAGTTGCAAGGGAATACAGTAGACTAAGTGATAGTCAAATGTTTTGTTCGTTATGTGGTGTATACATGACTTTCTCTACTCTTGTACAAACACTTATTGCTCTATCTACTTCAAGATAAACATTATCTTATTGTAGTTGCAAGGGAATACAGTAGACTTTAAGTGATAGTCAAATGGTTTGGTCGTTATGTGATGTAAACATGACTTTCTCTACTCTTGTACAAACACTTATTGCTCTATCTACTTCAAGATAAACATTATCTTATTGTAGTTGCAAGGGAATACAGTAGACTTTAAGTGATATTTAAATGTTTTGGTCGTTATGTGATGTATACATGACTTTCTCTACTCATGTACAAACACTTATTGCTCTATCTACATCAAGATAAACATTATCTTATTGTAGTTGCAAGGGAATACAGCAGTCTTTAAGGGATAGTTAAATGTTTTGGTCGTTATGTGATGTATACATGACTTTCTCTACTCATGTACAAACACTTATTGCTCTATCTACTTCAAGATTAACATTATCTTATTGTAGTTGCAAGGGAATACAGGAAACTTTAAGTGATAGTCAAATGTTTTGGTCGTTATGTGATGCATACATGACTTTCTCTACTCTTGTACAAACACTTATTGCTCTATCTACTTCAAGATAAACATTATCTTATTGTAGTTGCAAGGGAATACAGTAGACTAAGTGATAGTCAAATGTTTTGGTCGTTATGTGATATATATACATGACTTTCTCTACTCTTGTACAAACACTTATTGCTCTATCTACTTCAAGATAAACATTATCTTATTGTAGTTGCAAGGGAATACAGTAGACCTTAAGTGATAGTCAAATGTTTTGATCGTTATGTGATGTATACATGACTTTCTCTACTCTTGTATAAACACTTATTGCTCTATCTACTTCAAGATAAACATCATCTTATTGTAGTTGCAAGGGAATAAAGTAGACTTTAAGTGATAGTCAGATGTTTTGGTCGCTATGTGATGTATACATGACTGTCTACTCTTGTACAAACACTTATTGCTCTATCTACTTCAAGATAAACATTATCTTATTGTAGTTACAAGGGAATACAGTAGACTTTAAGTGATAGTCAAATGTTTTGATTGTTATGTGATGTATACATGACTTTCTCTACTCTTGTACAAACACTTATTGCTCTATCTACTTCAAGATAAACATTATCTTGTTGTAGTTGCAAGGGAATACAGTAGACTTTAAGTGATAGTCAAATATTTTGGTCGTTATGTGATGTATACATGACTTTCTCTACTCTTGTACAAACACTTATTGCTCTATCTACTTCAAGATAAACATTATCTTATTTAGTTGCAAGGGAATACAGTAGACTTCAAGCGATAGACAAATGTTTTGGTCGTTATGTGATGTATACATGACTTTCTCTACTCATGTACAAACACTTATTGCTCTATCTACTTCAAGATTAACATTATCTTATTGTAGTTGCAAGGGAATACAGGAAACTTTAAGTGATAGTCAAATGTTTTGGTCGTTATGTGATGCATACATGACTTTCTCTACTCTTGTACAAACACTTATTGCTCTATCTACTTCAAGATAAACATTATCTTATTGTAGTTGCAAGGGAATACAGTAAACTTTAAGTGATAGTTAAATGTTTTGGTCGTTATGTGATGTAAACATGACTTTCTCTGCTCTTGTACAAACACTTATTGCTCTATCTACTTCAAGATAAACATTATCTTATTGTAGTTGCAAGGGAATACAGTAGACTAAGTGATAGTCAAATGTTTTGGTCGTTATGTGATGTAAACATGACTTTCTCTACTCTTGTACAAACACTTATTGCTCTATCTACTTCAAGATAAACATTATCTTATTGTAGTTGCAAGGGAATACAGTAGACTAAGTGATAGTCAAATGTTTTGGTCGTTATGTGATATATACATGACTTTCTCTACTCTTGTACAAACACTTATTGCTCTATCTACTTCAAGATAAACATTATCTTATTGTAGTTGCAAGGGAATACAGTAGACCTTAAGTGATAGTCAAATGTTTTGATCGTTATGTGATGTATACATGACTTTCTCTACTCTTGTATAAACACTTATTGCTCTATCTACTTCAAGATAAACATCATCTTATTGTAGTTGCAAGGGAATAAAGTAGACTTTAAGTGATAGTCAGATGTTTTGGTCGCTATGTGATGTATACATGACTGTCTGCTCTTGTACAAACACTTATTGCTCTATCTACTTCAAGATAAACATTATCTTATTGTAGTTACAAGGGAATACAGTAGACTTTAAGTGATAGTCAAATGTTTTGATTGTTATGTGATGTATACATGACTTTCTCTACTCTTGTACAAACACTTATTGCTCTATCTACTTCAAGATAAACATTATCTTGTTGTAGTTGCAAGGGAATACAGTAGACTTTAAGTGATAGTCAAATATTTTGGTCGTTATGTGATGTATACATGACTTTCTCTACTCTTGTACAAACACTTATTGCTCTATCTACTTCAAGATAAACATTATCTTATTTAGTTGCAAGGGAATACAGTAGACTTCAAGCGATAGACAAATGTTTTGGTCGTTATGTGATGTATACATGTGTTTCTCTACTCTTGTACAAACACTTATTGCCCTATCTACTTCAAGACAAACATTATCTTATTGTAGTTACAAGGGAATACAGTAGACTTTAAGTGATAGTCAAATGTTTTGGTCGTTATGTGATGTATACATGACTTTCTCTACTCTTGTACAAACACTTATTGCTCTATCTACTTCAAGATAAACATTATCTTATTGTAGTTGCAAGGGAAGACAGTAGACTTTAAGTGATAGTCAAATGTTTTGGTCGTTATGTGATGTATACATGACTTTCTCTACTCTTGTACAAACACTTATTGCTCTATCTACTTCAAGATAAACATTATATTATTGTAGTTTACAAGGGAAGACAGTAGACTTTAAGTGATAGTCAAATGTTTTGGTCGTTATGTGATGTATACATGACTTTCTCTACTCTTGTACAAACACTTATTGCTCTATCTACTTCAAGATAAACATTATCTTATTGTAGTTGCAAGGGAAGACAGTAGACTTTAAGTGATAGTCAAATGTTTTGGTCGTTATGTGATGTATACATGACTTTCTCCACTCTTGTACAAACACTTATTGCTCTATCTACTTCAAGATAAACATTATCTTATTGTAGTTACAAGGGAATACAGTAGACTTTAAGTGATAGTCAAATGTTTTGGTCGTTATGTGATGTATACATGACTTTCTCTACTCTTGTACAAACACTTATTGCTCTATCTACTTCAAGATAAACATTATCTTATTGTAGTTACAAGGGAATACAGTAGACTTTAAGGGATAGTCAAATGTTTTGGTCGTTATGTGATGTATACATGACTTTCTCTACTCTTGTACAAACACTTATTGCTCTATCTACTTCAAGATAAACATTATCTTATTGTAGTTGCAAGGGAAGACAGTAGACTTTAAGTGATAGTCAAATGTTTTGGTCGTTATGTGATGTATACATGACTTTCTCTACTCTTGTACAAACACTTATTGCTCTATCTACTTCAAGATAAACATTATCTTATTGTAGTTGCAAGGGAAGACAGTAGACTTTAAGTGATAGTCAAATGTTTTGGTCGTTATGTGATGTATACATGACTTTCTCTACTCTTGTACAAACACTTATTGCTCTATCTACTTCAAGATAAACATTATCTTATTGTAGTTACAAGGGAAGACAGTAGACTTTAAGTGATAGTCAAATGTTTTGGTCGTTATGTGATGTATACATGACTTTCTCTACTCTTGTACAAACACTTATTGCTCTATCTACTTCAAGATAAACATTATCTTATTGTAGTTACAAGGGAAGACAGTAGACTTTAAGTGATAGTCAAATGTTTTGGTCGTTATGTGATGTATACATGACTTTCTCCACTCTTGTACAAACACTTATTGCTCTATCTACTTCAAGATAAACATTATCTTATTGTAGTTACAAGGGAATACAGTAGACTTTAAGTGATAGTCAAATGTTTTGGTCGTTATGTGATGTATACATGACTTTCTCTACTCTTGTACAAACACTTATTGCTCTATCTACTTCAAGATAAACATTATCTTATTGTAGTTACAAGGGAATACAGTAGACTTTAAGGGATAGTCAAATGTTTTGGTCGTTATGTGATGTATACATGACTTTCTCTACTCTTGTACAAACACTTATTGCTCTATCTACTTCAAGATAAACATTATCTTATTGTAGTTGCAAGGGAAGACAGTAGACTTTAAGTGATAGTCAAATGTTTTGGTCGTTATGTGATGTATACATGACTTTCTCTACTGTTGTACAAACACTTATTGCTCTATCTACTTCAAGATAAACATTATCTTATTGTAGTTACAAGGGAATACAGTAGACTTTAAGGGATAGTCAAATGTTTTGGTCGTTATGTGATGTATACATGACTTTCTCTACTCTTGTACAAACACTTATTGCTCTATCTACTTCAAGATAAACATTATCTTATTGTAGTTGCAAGGGAAGACAGTAGACTTTAAGTGATAGTCAAATGTTTTGGTCGTTATGTGATGTATACATGACTTTCTCTACTCTTGTACAAACACTTATTGCTCTATCTACTTCAAGATAAACATTATCTTATTGTAGTTACAAGGGAATACAGTAGACTTTAAGGGATAGTCAAATGTTTTGGTCGTTATGTGATGTATACATGACTTTCTCTACTCTTGTACAAACACTTATTGCTCTATCTACTTCAAGATAAACATTATCTTATTGTAGTTACAAGGGAATACAGTAGACTTTAAGGGATAGTCAAATGTTTTGGTCGTTATGTGATGTATACATGACTTTCTCTACTCTTGTACAAACACTTATTGCTCTATCTACTTCAAGATAAACATTATCTTATTGTAGTTGCAAGGGAAGACAGTAGACTTTAAGTGATAGTCAAATGTTTTGGTCGTTATGTGATGTATACATGACTTTCTCTACTGTTGTACAAACACTTATTGCTCTATCTACTTCAAGATAAACATTATCTTATTGTAGTTACAAGGGAATACAGTAGACTTTAAGGGATAGTCAAATGTTTTGGTCGTTATGTGATGTATACATGACTTTCTCTACTCTTGTACAAACACTTATTGCTCTATCTACTTCAAGATAAACATTATCTTATTGTAGTTGCAAGGGAAGACAGTAGACTTTAAGTGATAGTCAAATGTTTTGGTCGTTATGTGATGTATACATGACTTTCTCTACTCTTGTACAAACACTTATTGCTCTATCTACTTCAAGATAAACATTATCTTATTGTAGTTACAAGGGAATACAGTAGACTTTAAGGGATAGTCAAATGTTTTGGTCGTTATGTGATGTATACATGACTTTCTCTACTCCTGTACAAACACTTATTGCTCTATCTACTTCAAGATAAACATTATCTTATTGTAGTTGCAAGGGAATACAGTAGACTTTAAGTGATAGTCAAATGTTTTGGTCGTTATGTGATGTATACAT